>CM066050.1:58780239-58916989 GCA_033557465.1 Ichthyophis bannanicus
TCGCTGCAGCAGCAACAGGCAAAGGGCGGCGCAAGTAAACTCCCTGCTTCTCGGGAGGAATGCGCTCCGGTGGGAGGCAAAAGACCTCGCAGGGAAGGTGAGCTGTGTGTGCAGTCCGCGGCATCAGAGGACCCTCTTTCGGATGAGGAGGCACACAGCCTGCAGTTTGATGAGGAGTTGGAGGAAGGTGAAATCTCGGAGAGAGAGGACCAGTCCAGGATTGAGGGTCTTCCGGAGGGATGAGCTCCCCGCGCTCATTGTGGAGACACTTAAAACGCTCAATATGCCGGTCCCAGGGACCTCAGCTGATGAGTCCCTGGAAGATCCTTTGTTGCAAGTATTTCGAAAAACTCAGCGAGCATTCCCGGTACACAGAGTTTTCCAAGAGATGATTCAGGAGTGGAATCTTCCAGAGGCATCGCTGAAAGGGTCTCGAGTTATGGGGCGCTTGTATCCGTTGTTAGATCAGGATAGAGAGGTTTTTAAATTACCTAAGGTGGACGCGGCCGTTTCGGCGGTAACCAAGAAAAACGACTATCCCGGTGGAAGGTAGTGCGGCCCTCAAGGATGGTCAGGATAGGAAGTTAGATGCTTTATTAAGGCAGGTCTTCGAAGTCAATGCTATCTTGCTACAGGCGGCTATTTGCGGTGTGTGGGTGGCTAGAGCCTGCCTGCGGTGGTCCCAGCAGGTGCAGGAGGGTCAGCCAAGCGCCTTGGCGGAGGAGGCTACCCGTTTGGAGTCCGGGACTGCTTACCTGGTGGATATTCAGTATGACCTCATGCGAGGTCTGTCCAAGAGTATGGCCTCATCAGTAGCGGCGCGCCGGTATTTGTGGCTGTGCAATTGGGCGGCAGATAACTCCTCTAAAGCTAGGTTGAGTAAGCTGCCTTTTAAGGGTTGTCTGCTTTTCGGTGAGGACTTAGAGAAGCTGGTTAAGGACCTCGGTGAATCCAAAGGAGGAAGATTACCGGAAGATAGGCCTAAGGTGGCCCGTGGGGCACCGGGGGGGGGGTAGAGGACAGCTGCGGGATTTTCGCCGGTTTCGCGCTCAAAGATTTTTTTCGAACCAATGGCGTTTTCCCAGTAGAAACCAGGGATTTCGGGGGTTTCAAGGAGCGGGAAGGGGGTTCGGTGCCTCTTCCTCCACCTCGAATACCTTCAAAAAGCAACAATGAAGCGAGGAGGGCCCAGGCTCCTCTCATTCCCGTGGGAGGGCATTTGCAGGAGTTTTATCCTGCCTGGGCCCAAATCACTTCGGATCAGTGGGTACTGGAAGTCATTCGGGAAGGCTATGCCCTGGAGTTCCTCCGCCCAGTGCGGGACTCCTTTGTTCAGTCTCTGGGGCGGTCCGCGGCGCGCTGCGAGAGACTGTGCAGAGATTGCTGGACCTCAGAGCCATAGTTCTCGTACCCCCAGACCAGTGCGGTTGCGGTCGTTACTCCATCTATTTCGTGGTTCCAAAAAAGGACAGGGGTGTTCGTCCGATTCTGGATCTCAAAGGTGTCAACCGATGTCTCCGGGTATCACATTTTCACATGGAAACTCTGCGCTCCGTTATAGTGGCGGTCCAGCGGGGAGAGTTTCTCACGTCGCTGGACCTCTCGGAGGCTTATCTGCATATTCCCATAAGGCCGGACCATTACAAATTCCTCCGGTTTGCGGTCCCGTTCGGTCATTATCAATTTCAGGCATTGCCCTTCGGGCTTGCCACGGCCCCGAGGGTTTTCACCAAAGTCATGGTAGTAGTGGCGGCGGCTCTGCGCAAGGAGGGCATCCTTGTTCATCCCTACCTGGACGATTGGCTGATCCGGGCGAAATCTCGGGCCAAGAGCGAGAGGGCGACGGCCAGGGTAGTCTCGTTCTTAGAAAGTCTGGGGTGGATAGTCAATGTGGCAAAGAGTCACTTGCGGCCTTCTCAGACCCTGGAATATCTCGGAGCGCGTTTTCACACTCAGGCAAAGTGTTCCTGACGGCACAAAGAGCTCAGAACCTGCGCACCCTGGTAAGGAGGTTCTCCAGGACTAAGCAGGAAGTCAGTCCTCACTTATGGGTGACGTCGGCGCCGACGGAGCCCTCGCGGAGCAATTTTCCCCAGCTTTCAAAGAAAGCCTTTGGGAATTGCAGCGCGCATGCGCGGTCCTCTTCCCGCCCAAGGGTGCCATCTTAGCCAGTCTTCTTTTTTCCGCGGAGCCCTACAGACGTCCCCGTCGTGTCCCCGTGAAAAAGTTGATATTTCTTCATAATTTTATTCTTTTTCCTTCGGTTCGACGCCGGTCTTTTTCCCGCCCGGACTCGCGACGCCGGTCACGAGTCCTCTTCTTCTTTTTCGGTTTTTCTGACTTAGTCAGTTTTTGTTTTCGATTTTTCCCTGGCAGCCCGGTCCTTTGACCTCGCCGGGGCCCTTTTTCCCCCGATGGCTGCCAGTGGTTTCAAGCGGTGTGGTCAGTGTGACCGGAATATGTCACTAACTGACACACACGACTTTTGCCTCCGCTGCCTGGGCCCGGATCATGAAGAAATGATCTGTGGGCCCTGCGGCAAAATGTCCTCCAAAGCGTTGAGAAGTCGGCGGCATCAGCGGGATAGGATCTTCGCTGACCCCAGCCGCACCCGGACCTCGTCGGAGGCCTCCGCGTCCAAAGGTTCCAGCTCGGACCGTCGCCGGAGTTCCTCCGACAGGGGTTCTCCCTCCGGGGACCATCGACGTAAGGTGAAACCCGCGAGGGCGGCGTCGGTGGACGCTCCTGGCTCCGCGAGGGCCAGGTCGCATAGCCCCGATAGCCGCCCCGGGTCCTTGGAGAAGGAGCACCTCACGAAGCGACCTCGCCTGGAGTCAGAGCTGCCTGCTCGGGTAAGTCCTGTGGTCCTCCTGGACTCGCCTCCGCGACAGCCGACGTCGGGCCCGACGCCGTCGGGGCCCGAGTCGGGGGCTGCTGGGTCACCTGAGCTCGGACTCAGGTTGACGGCCTTGGAGAGCAGACTGTCTGCCTTCATGGACCAGCAGCGGGCACTGCTCGCTGGCTTCGCTGGTGCCGCTGCCCCGACCGCCGGGACGTCGACGTCCAAGTCGACCCCGGAGACCGAGCCGATCCTCGAGGTGATGCGAACTCGAGTCGATCCTCGGTCGAGGTCACCCTCGGCCTCCCGTTCGGGACCGAGGTCGCCGACGCCGACTCCCTCGGCGTCGGGGCGGCAGGCGCCGCGCCCTGCCCGGGCCGACCCCACCGAGTCCTCGTCGGAGTCGGTCTGGGAGTCTGAAGAGGAAGAGTCGCCTGATTCTTTCCAGACTCGGTGTGTCCCCTCGGACTCACCGGAGTCCGAACCTCGGAAGCAGTCCCCCCCGGAGGATGCCCGGTTCTCGGACTTCGTCAGGGATATGGCCAAGGCTTTGGCCTTCCCTGCGGACCCCGAGGAGGAGCCTCGAGCCAAAGAGCTCGACGCCCTCCAGTATGACTCTCCCGCAAGGGAACACTTTACTGTACCGGTTCCTCCTATGCTGGAACGACTACTCTTCCGCATGTGGGAGAGTCCGGCCACCTCGCCGGTCCTGAGCAAGCGGGTCGATTCTATCTATCGAGTCCGCAAGAGCCCTGGCTTCCAAAAAGCACAGCTACCACACCATTCCATGGTAGTGGAATCGGCCATGCATCGTCTTAAGAGCCAGAAGATGCACTCCTCGGTGCCTCCTGGCAGGGAGGCCCGTAACCTGGATGGCCTCGGTAAGAAGTGTTTCCAGGGCTCTATGCTTGCGTGTCGTGTCCAGACCTACCAGCTATACATGGGCATGTATCTCCGAGACCTGGCTAAAGAGCTAGCCGGATTCTCCGCTGGTTTGTCCGAGGAACCCTTGCGGAGGTTCCTGGCCTTGTCCACTGGCATTCGGGAATGCTCCAAGTTCATGTCCCGAGCAGCCTATGATGGCTTTGAAGCATCGGATCGAGTGGCCGCAGCCGGCATCGGTGCCCACCGACAGGCTTGGCTTCAGTCGTCTGACCTTGAGCCCTGGGTGCAGGACAAGTTGGTCGATGTCCCCTGCCGAGGCGAAAACCTCTTTGGCAAGCCCATGGCTGAAAAGGCTGCACAAATTGAGACGGAGACTCTCACCAGGACCAGGCTTTCTAGGAAGACCTCCGCCCCTTCCCAGAAAAAGAAGGGCTCGGGAAAAAAGTCCTTTTACCCGAGGAAGGCGGCTGCCTACAAACAATACCCCCATTATCAGGCCCCTGCAGCTCCCCAACAGGGCCAGCAGGCCAAGGGACGGGGTAACGGGTCCCGTAGGCAGCAAGCCCCCAAGCCTGCACCACCAGCCCCTGCTCAGCAGGGTGGGGGTGTTTGACTCCTTAAGCATAGCCTCTCCCCCCGCTGGTTCCTCCCAGCACCGGAGGCCGGCTGGTTCACTTCGCCCACAGGTGGTCCAGCATCACCGCAGATGCCTGGGTGCTTCAAGTCGTGCGAGAAGGCTATCTTCTCCACTTCCACCAGGTCCCTCCCTCCTATTTTCCGGGAGAACCTCCACGACCCCCTCTGCACAGGGAATTACTCCTTCAGGAGTTAGCAGGTCTTCTACAGGAACAGGCGGTGGAACCGGTGCCCCACCACCTGAAAGGTCAAGGCTTTTATTCCAGGTATTTTCTAATA
Source organism: Ichthyophis bannanicus (assembly GCA_033557465.1). NCBI lineage: Eukaryota > Metazoa > Chordata > Amphibia > Gymnophiona > Ichthyophiidae > Ichthyophis > Ichthyophis bannanicus. Next base: position 58,784,879 of record CM066050.1, read on the forward strand.
CCAAAGAGAACAGGAGGCCTCAGACCTATCCTGGACTTGCGCAACCTCAACAAGTTCCTCGTCAGGGAGAAGTTCAAGATGCTTACCCTTGGAATCCTTCTGCCCTACCCTCCAGCAGGGAGATTGGCTATGCTCCTTGGATCTAAAGGATGCCTACACGCACATCCTCATCCACCCATGCCACCGCCAATACCTAAGATTTGTGGTGGCAGGGAATCATTACCAGTACAGGGTACTGCCCTTTGGCCTGTCCTCCGCACCGCGGGTCTTCACAAAATGTCTCGCGGTGGTGGCGGCCCATCTCAGGCTTCACGGCCTCTATGTCTTTCCGTACCTCGACGACTGGCTCATCAGAGCAGCGTCCGCTCGGGAGGTCACCAACGCCACGCGCCACACGGTGACTCTCCTGCAGTACTTGGGCTTTGTTATAAACTTCGCAAAGTCCACTTTGCTCCCTTCACAGGATCTCGAGTTCATCGGCGCAAGGCTGCACACTCCTCAGGCACGAGCGTACCTACCGCTCGACAGGGCTCAACGGCTCATGGACTTAGCCGACCGTTTTCGCAGCCAGCCCCTGGTCTCCGCCAGGCGCTTCCTGAGACTACTCGGCCATATGGCTTCCACCGTCCATGTGACCCCCAATGCCCGCCTGAATATGCGGCCTGCTCAATGGTGTCTCCGCCAGCAGTGGCGACAAGCCACAGGCGGCCTAGCAGACCTAGTGCGCGTCTCCGAGCCGCTGATCTCGTCTCTCCGGTGGTGGCTTCAGCAGCCGAACCTGATATTCGGAATGCCTTTCCAGCCACCTCAGCCGGCCCGGGTGCTGACAACAGATGCATCCCTCCTGGGCTGGGGAGCGCATTGCCAAGGGGCGCGTACTCAGGGCCTCTGGACCACGTGGGAGTCTGCTCAGCAGATCAACTTCCTGGAGCTCAGGGCGATCCGCCTGGCTCTCAAGGCCTTCTCCCACCTGACTTCTCACCAGTCCGTCCTTGTCCAGACGGACAATCAAGTTGCCATGTTCTACGTGAACAAGCAGGGGGGCACGGGCTCCTTCCTCCTCTGCCGGGAGGCACAGAAGCTCTGCTCTTGGGCCGTCAGTCACGGCATTCTCCTCAAGGCAGTTTATCTACCAGGCCAAGAGAATTACCTGGCGGACAAACTCAGCAGGATCCTCCAGCCGCACGAGTGGCGCCTGGATCCCTTGGTAGTTCAGAAGCTCTTTCTAAAGTGGGGCCTCCCCACGTTGGATCTCTTTGCCAGTCCTCACAACCGGCAACTTCCTCGCTTCTGCTCTCGTCAGCCACACCCCCTTCGGGTTGCGGCGGACGCTTTCCTGCTCTCATGGTCGGGGAGCCTTCTGTACGCTTTCCCTCCCATCCCGCTAGTCTCCCGGACTCTTTTCAAGGTTCTCCGAGACAAAGCCTTCATGATCCTGGTGGCCCCTCGCTGGCCCAGACAGCCGTGGTTTCCACTCCTGCTGCAATTAGCGGTGGAGGATCCATTCCCTCTGGGGTTTCAACCGGATCTCCTCACTCAGGATCAGGGGTCTCTGCTACACCCCAACCTCAGGTCTCTCAACCTTATGGCCTGGCTGCTGAGAGGGTAGTCCTTGCTCCCCTTCTCCTGCCGACAGAGGTGGAGGAGGTCGTCCTAGCTTCGCGACGACCTTCTACCCGAAAATGCTACGCCCTTAAATGGCGTCGTTTCTCCGTTTGGTGTGCCCAACAGTCTCAGGATCCCTTCTCCTGCCCGGTGTCGGTGATCTTGCAGTACTTGCTATACCTCTCTAATCTGGGACTTAAGTCCAACTCCGTCAAAGTTCACCTCAGTGCTCTTTCAGCACATCATGTGCCGGTGGACGGCAGACCTCTCTCCAACGACCCTCTCGTAGCGAGGTTTCTCCGAGGTCTCCTTCTACTTAAACCACCTCTGCGCCCGCCAGCGCCTGACTGGGACCTGAATGTGGTTTTACAGCGGATCACCTGTCCGCCTTTTGAACCTATGGCTACCTGTTCTCTCCGTTTTCTTTCTTGGAAAACACTGTTCTTGATAGCCCTCACTTCCGCTAGACGCGTAAGTGAATTGCAGGCCCTCGTGTCTGATCCCCCTTACACTCGGTTCTACAAAAATAGGGTAGTCCTACGGACTCACCCAAAATTTCTTCCAAAAGTGGTCTCCCCTTTTCACATCAATCAGGAGGTGGTACTTCCAACCTTCTTTCCCAGACCACACTCCAGCCGAGCTGAAACGGTCCTCCATACCCTGGACTGTAGAAGGGCATTGAACTTCTACCTTGACCGTACGCGGGAGCACCGTAAAGCTGCTCAGCTTTTTGTGTCTTTTGACCCCAATAAATTGGGGCTCCCGGTCTCCAAGCGTACTCTGTCCATCTGGGTTGCTGACTGTATCGCTTGGGCTTATGGGGCAGCCGGACTCTCGTTAGAAAGTCGAGTCACGGCTCATTGTGTTCGGGCGAAGGCTACGTCAGTGGCTTACCTCCCCTCTGTTCCGCTGGCAGACATCTGCCGGGCCGCTACTTGGTCTTCGAGCCAGACTTTTGCGGTCCATTACTGTCTCGAGAGGGAGTCCCGCAGGGACAGTGCTTTCGGACAGGCAGTCCTCCGTAATCTCTTTGAGGTCTGAGCAACTCCTACCCTCCATCCCGGATGTGGGCTACCGGTGGGTAATAATTCAGCGAAGATCCTTCCTTCTGTGCTGCTGAGCTAGAGGGAGCTCATTTTTGTGCTTAGGGTCTCCGGTAGCCTTAAGCTTGGGAGTCCCATAAGTGAGGACTGACTTCCTGCTTGGTCCTGGAGAAAGCGTAGTTACTCACCTGTAACAGGTGTTCTCCAGGAGCAGCAGGAATCAGTCCTCACAACCCTCCCTCCTCCCCTTGGAGTTGCAATCGTCTGCTTTACTTTTTGCAAATTTTTATGCTGTCTTTTTAGCTATGTCATCTGACTGGCTAAGATGGCACCCTTGGGCGGGAAGAGGACCGCGCATGCGCGCTGCAATTCCCAAAGGCTTTCTTTGAAAGCTGGGGAAAATTGCTCCGCGAGGGCTCCGTCGGCGCCGACGTCACCCATAAGTGAGGACTGATTCCTGCTGCTCCTGGAGAACACCTGTTACAGGTGAGTAACTACGCTTTCCGGCAGCGCAGGGCTCCTTCGGCTTGGCATTACCTGCAATTGTTGGGCACCATGGCGGCGTCGATAGAGACGGTGCCGTGGGCTCGGGCTCATATGCGGCCATTGCAGCAGGCGTTGCTCCGTCGGTGGTCGCATCAGCTGGATCCCCTGTCCCGGAGGCTGGTCTGCCCGGCGGCGGTCCTTCAGGCTCTGCTCTGGTGGTTGCTTCCCGAGTCCTTAGAGCGGGGGAAGTCCCAGGAGACGCCGGACTGGGTGGCAGTGATGACGGACGCCAGTCTGTTGGGCTGGGGAGCTCATTGTCAAGGCAGGTTTGCTCAGGGTCGCTGGAATCCTCAGGAACGAACGTGGGCGATCAACCATCTAGAGTTGAAGGCGGTGAGCCTAGCCCTGCGGGAGTTTCGCTCATTGCTGGCCAGAAGGGCAGTCCGGGTGTTGTCCGACAACGCGACGGCAGTAGCTTATGTCAACAAGCAGGGCGGCACCAGCAGCGTCGCGTTGGAGTCTGAGGCCGCGGCCCTGTGTGCCTGGGCGGAAACAAATCTCTGACCTGTCGGCGGCACATGTGGCAGGGGTGGACAATGTGGAAGCCGATTTTCTCAGCCGGGTGCGAGTGGACCCGGGGGAATGGGTTCTCCATCCTGAGGTCTTCGACATGATTGCTCGCAGATGGGGATCTCCGGTCATGGACCTCATGGCGACCTTCATGTCCACAAAGGCAAGTCGCTTCTTCAGCAGGCGCTAGGAAAGGATGTCGGAGGGTCTGGATGCCCTGCTCCAGGTCTGGCCGGAGGGGCAACTGCTGTACGTCTTTCCTCTGTGGGTCTTGGTAGGCAGGGTCCTTCAACGGATAGCGAAGTTCAAAGGATCTGTGATTTTGATAGCGCCGGATTGGCTGAGGTGCCCCTGGTACGGGGACCTGGTAAGATTGTTGGTGGCAAAACCTTGGCGCCTCCCTTGCCAGGCGGATCTTCTGTTTCAGGGTCCGCTTCTCATGCCGCACGTGGATCGGTTCTCGCTTACGGCTTGGCTCTTGAAAGGGTGCGGTTAAAGTCCCGTGGGTACTCGGCGGCGGTCGTTTCTACCTTGTTAAAGTCCAGGAAACGCTCTACCTCTCTGGCGTATGTTCGCATCTGGAGAATATTTGAGGCGTGGTGTGGAGACAAAGTGCGAGGCTTTGAAAGCTTTTGTTCCTCGGATCTTGGAGTTTTTGCAGGATGGTTTTGACAAGGGTCTCGCGGCGGCCTCGCTGTGGGTCCAGGTGGCGGCTTTGTCCTGTTACAGGGGCTCTGTCTCCGGGCAGTCGATTGCGTCTCAGCGGGATGTGAAGCGTTTTTTGCGTGCAGTTGCCCTGGTTAGGCCTCCTTCGAAGCATGTTTTTCCTAAGTGGCACCTGCCCTTCGTGTTGGATGCTTTAGAGCGAGATCCTTTCGAGCCGTTAGCACCAGCGTCTGTTAAAGATCTTACTCTGAAGACGGTGTTCTTGGTAGCAATATGTTCGGCGCGTCGGGTTTCTGAGCTGCAGGCTCTTTTCCTGTAGGGAGGCACTACCTTTCCTTTTTTGCAGCTAAGGTGGTCTTGCGACCGGTTCCGGCTTTTCTCCCGAAAGTGGTTTCGGCATTTCATCTAAACCAGGAAATTGTTTTGCCGGTTTTTGCAAAGGCTGCCCCCGGTTCTTCCTCGAGGAACCTGCATTTGTTGGATGTGCGGAGAGCATTGAAGAAGTATCTGCGACGGATGGCGTCCTTCCGGAAGTCAGACAGGCTTTTTGTGCTATTCGGGGGTCCGCGGAAGGGGGAAGCGGCGTTGAAGGTTTCCATTGCCCGGTGGATCAAGGAGGCGATTGCCTCGGCTTATGTGCTGAAAGGTAGAGTAGTGCCGGAGGGGCTGAGGGCTCACTCCACTAGGGCTCAGGCTACTTCGTGGGCGGAGCTTCGCTTGGTGTCGCTGGCGGAGATCTGTAAGGCGGCTATGTGGTCGTCTTTGAATTCCTTTGTTCAGCACTATCGTCTGGATCAGGGGTCTCAAACACGCGGCCCGCGGGCCGCATGCGGCCCGCGAGAGACCTTTGTGCGGCCCGCGATGCAGAGGAAACAAAAACGGGGTTTCCATGGAGACGGAGAAGCGCGCGGCGGTGGCCACTCGCTAGACCAGCGCTATCGTCGTTTCTGTAATGAAGCACTTCACTTCCGCCTCCGTTCCTGTGAAGCTCTGGTAAGCCGTGTCTGCCACATGGAAAGCAGCATCCAGACTCTGAAGCTGAGCATCTTCAGGCTGCATACGGAGAAGGAACTGAACCCGAAAAACTCAGCTCAGCTGGAGGAGCGTCTGAATATGTTGCAAGAGGAGCATGCACAAGAGCTGAAAGTGGTGCAGCTGGAAATGATGCGATTACGTCAAAAGTTGCATGAGGAGATTGAGGAGAAGGAGATGGCGCAGGATGAAAAGGAGAGATTGAGTGCTGCCCTGGAGATCACCACAGCCACAAAGTCAGATGTTGCAATTGCTGCAGAGGAGCTAAGGACTACAAATAATCAAATAACTCTCAGGTTGCAGGAGACACAGGGGCTTGTTTACAAAGCCGCGGTAGCGGTTTGCGATCGTAATCGGAGCCGCGGCCCCATTGATTTCAATGGGGCCGCGGCTGCGATCGCGATCGCGAACCACTACCGCGGCTTTGTAAACAAGCCCCACAGTCTGCCCTGGTGATAAAAGAAGAAGATTTTGCTCTGGCAGTCCAGTCCCGTGATGAGTCTTTGAGAGAGTGTGAGAGAATGAAGGGGCTCATGAAGACAGCAGAGGTACGGGGGAGACAGAAGGCAAGCACTGAATATATGTCTGTGGGGTGAGGTGACTCAGAAAAGAGCAGAATTGCTTTGTGGGAGCCAAATATAAAAAAAAATAAGTATTTGGAAAACTATGAAGGGCAGTATAGCAAATAGAAATAAACACAAACATTCCTTTTGACAAATATTTGTGTGAAACACTAAGGTGCAACCAAGTCATGAGACATTCTTAAAGGATTAACACTAAAGAAGAGCTCCAGGTTTATATGGTACAACAATTTATAGTTTTATTTCTACAGTGTTGTACATTCTAAGTTTGGCTTTTGGGGTTCCCAGTTTAATTGTCTTCCTGTTTCTAAATTGTGATTCCTTGTTTGGTGATGGTGTATGTTCTGCATGTGTAACTGAGCTGAGGTATTCTGTTTATGTAATTCCTATTTGACATTGCCACTTGTTCTCTTTCCCGAGTAGGTCATGTATTGTTGTTCTCTGAAATGTGTTGATTTAATATTTGCAGTGTTGCCTTTTGATAGTTAGGGTATGGTGCTTTGTGAGTCCTGGTAGTGCTGTTAGGACACGGCAGGTTTGCTATGGGTTCTAAATGAGCAGTGTTTCTAGTAGTTCCTAATGTGCCTGGCGGTTGGCACTGGTTTATAGTAATGTAGAAATCTTTTAGTCTTTCTTTATCCATACACTCATTAAGAGGCATGTTTACTAAAAGTTAGTGTATGGTAACATTATGCAAATATTTATGCAAATTATGCCCTTATGCAAATGAGGCCTGCGTCCTGTGCGGCCCCCGGGTTACTCTACAAGTCCTCATTTGGCCCTCAAAGCAATTTGAGTTTGAGACCCCTGGTCTGGATGTTCAAATGGTAGAGGAGTCCTCGTTTGGAAGGGCGGTCCTTCAGGCTGGTTTGCCGGGACCCTCCCATGCTTGATTATCTTTACTGCTCTGGTACTGACCCAGAGGTTCCGGGACTAGACTGGGGACACGATCAGGAAGATGAAATTAGACTTACCTGCTAATTGTTGTTCCTGGACTGGAACCAGTCTAGTCCCGTGTCCCTCCCAGTGTATGCACGCAAACAGAAGCTTGAAGTGTCTCCGAGGATTACGGGTAAGACTTGTTTTTGATTTCTCTTACGTCAGTCAGTTTAAAAAAAAAAAAAAGGGGGAAAAGGGTCCAGAGGTGTTCTTTCTCTTTGGCTTTTTCTCTCTTTTCTTTCTGCTGAGAGCCTGATCTGTTCAGGGTTTTTTCCAGTCACAGGGCTGAGAGGGCTCTTTTCTTAGTCCCTGGTGGTAGTTGCCTGTTTGGCCATATACTTTAGTAAGGTAAATAGTGTCTTTTGGGGAATACTTCCTTGTTTCTCTGGTGAGTCTGCTTTGTCAATAGGTTACTGATGACAGGAGGCGGACACCGGAGGGATATACTGATGTCACAAAAGTGGGAGTTTCTCAGTCTCCAAGCTGCTGGATAAGATGGGCAACCCAGAGGTTCCAGGACTAGACTGGTTCCACTCCAGGAACAACAATTAGCAGGTAAGTCTAATTTCGTCATACTTAATTTTCCTTGTTTTCATCTGTTGTCCCCCCTGATTCTCCTGCTAAATATTTAAAGGAAGTACTGTCCTTGCCTAATGCAAATACCATAGTTTTTAAGTGATATGTCCCAATTAAAGTTAGGCAGGAGAACCTTTTAAACCCGGATTTAGATGTCCTGGCTGAGGGATAGTCTCTGAACCTCACGGCTTTTCTTGATGACTCACAGGATGTCATCTTGACGAGGGCTACTCTCCTTGTTTGTTTATTGGCACATTTTTAAAAGAAAGATTCCCTGTTTTGTGGAGATACTCTATAGCCATTTTCCCAGATGTCTCATACTAGTCGGGAGGAAATCTTTTTTTTGCATTGAAAGCTAGAGCACTTGCTTTAGGTGTGTCGTCCCCCCCCCCCCCCACCCCCACCGTTGCCCTTGTAAATGTTTAGTTTCCTTTGGCAACAATGTTATGTATTTGTGACTACTGATTTAGAAAAACTTTTATTGGATAAAGAAAAAGAATTGAAGCTAACTGAGTTTGGTTGTTACCTATGGTCTGTTGAAGGGGGTGTGTTTTTTTTGTTTTTGTTTTTTTAATCTTTAGGTTATGAGTAGATAGGGATTGGTTTAATGAGTCAATCCTTGTTTGTTTTTCTTGTTTTATACTCCCCGTGATGTGGACTAAAACCTTTTAAGTTGTATTTCCTCAGTGTTTGCAATCTATTGTGGATGATTGTATTTCCTTTGGTTCTTTAGTATTGTACATATCAAAATCTTAATTTAAAAAGATTCCCTTTTCTAAGAAGCCATATTTTCTCTTGGAAGAACTCTGTTGAGAGCCTGACACTGTTCTTAATGAAATTCCAGTAGTTTTGAATGGAAACTATGCTGTCAGAACTACTATTTACTGTGAGTCAGACTGTCATACTGGAGAAAACCAGAAGTGCCAACACAAGTTTCAAATAAAGCACAGCTTGTGTAATAGAATGAGAAAATACCTTGTAGGTCCCGCCTGCTCCCCTCCACCCCCTCCCCATTTTCTTTTCATTATCCTTTCAGAGCAGTCCGGAAGTGGATTTATGCTCTTCTACTAGCAGATGGTGATGGGAACTAGTTTAGCAATATACAATATAGGGTCTCTTGCAATCTGTAGACATCCAGTATTTGTCTTCAGCAGATGGTAGGCTAGCAGTCCAGTGCAGTCTTGGACAAGAGAAATTCTCCAGGAACAAGAAGGAAGTCGGTCCTTGCATATGAGTGACGTCGGCGCCGACGGAGCCCTCGTGCTGAGCAAATCCCCAACTTTCAGAGAGAGCTTTTGGGAGTTGCCTTCACACATGTGCAGTCCCCTTACCACCCAAGGGTGCCATCTTGCTCAGTCTCCTTTTTCCCATGGAGCCCGTCGGACATAGTCCCTGTGTCCCCGTGGAAAAATTAAAAATTTTCTCTCTTCCTCTTCTGGTCGACACCAGTTCCTCTTCCCGCCTTTGGCTCGGTACACCGGTATGGAGTCTCTCTCTCTCTTTTTCGGTTTTTGTCCTTTGTGACTGGTGTTCGCGCCCTATTTTCTTTTTCACTGGCAGCCCGGGTCTTTGACCTTGCAGGGGCCCTTTTTCCCCCGATGGCTACCACCGGGTTTAAAAAATGTGATCGTTGTGTGAAACTTATGTCCCTCATTGATATGCATGACTGCTGTCTCTGGTGCCTCGGGCCCGCCCATGACCCGACTGTCTGCGGGGCCTGTGTATGAGAATGTCCTCCAAGTCCCTGAAGAGCTGCCAGCAGCAGCATGATAGGATTTTTTCTGAGCCCTTGCCTTCAAGAGCCTGGGCATTGTCTGAGGCCTCTACGTCTCGGTGGGAGCACTCCGAGTCCGAGCAGCGTCGAGGTTCCTTGGAGATGGGTCTCCCTCGAGGGAACACAAGAGGAGGAAGAATTCCTCGAAAGCGGCGTCTCTGAATGGCTCCAAGCGACCTGGCTCCTTGAGGGGCCTGTCGCAGAGCCCCGAGCTTTGGCCAGGATCTCCGGAGAAGAAGCGCCCGGCAAAGGTTCCTTGTTGGGAGACGGATCAGCCGAGGCAGGTGGTAACTGTCCTTGTTGAGGACTCCCCTCCGGGGGAACCGGCATCAGGCCCAACCGTGTTGGGGCCCGTGCTGGTGGCTGCGGAGCCTTCCGGACTCTAGTCCAGAATGGTGTCCTTGGAGTGCAGTTTCACTGCCTTCATGGAGCAGCAGCGGGTGCTGATTGCCAGTCTGTCTGGTTTCTCTGCCCCGACCACCGGGCCCTTGATATCGAAGTCAACCCCCAGGGCCGAGTCGATCCTCAGCCGAGGTCCCACTCAGCCTTCCGTTTGGGACCGAGTTCGTCGCTGCCACCGAGCCTCCCGACATCGGGACGGTCGGCACCGTGGGAAATAGAAGATGAGTTGTCCTCAGACACCTGTCGGCACAGGGATGTCCCGTCCGAGCCTTGGAGAAAGTCCCATGCCTCTGATCCTGGAACAACTGATGCTTCGCATGTGGGAGATGCCGGCGTTGGGACTGGTCATCAGCAGACGGCTTGACTAGATGTATAGAGTCCGCCGGAGCCCTGGGTTTCAAAAGTCGCAACTGCTGCCCCTCTGCAGGAAGTGCTTCCAGGGTTCAATGCTGACTTTTTGAATCCAGGCCTATCAGGACAAGTTGGTCGATGTCCCATGCCAGGGGGAGAACCTCTTTGGCAAGCCCATGACCGACAAGTCCGCAGAACTGGAGACAGAGTACATGATGAGGATACAGCTCTCCAAGAAGACCTCTGCGCCCCCCTCTCAAAAAGGGCTCGGGTAAAAAGCCCTTTTACTCAAGGAAGGGTGCTGATTACTGAAGCTGCTCCCCAACAGGGGACAGCAGGCCAACTTGGACAGGGGCATGGCCCGCGTAAGCAGAAAGACCCAAGCACTGGCTCCAGCCCAGCCTGGCAGTGGCTTTTGACTCCTACAGTATGGCCCCTCTTCCCACAGGAGCCAGGCAGATCACAGGAGGCAGGCTTGCCCTGTATGCCCACAGGTGGACAGCCATTACCACCAATGCCTGGGCCTTACAGGTGGTCCGGGAGGGCTATCTTCTTCACCTAGCCCAGGTTGCCACCACCTCACTTCCTGGGAGAGCCCCTTAGATCTCCCCTTCACCGGGACCACCTTCTGAAGCAGTTGGCAGGCTTCTCAAGGATCAGGCGGCAGAACCGGTGCCTCACCACCTGCAAGGCAAAGGCTTCTACTCCAGGTACTTTCTGGTACCAAAGAGAACTGGAGGCCTCAGGCCCATCCTCGAACTGTGCAACATAAACAAGTTCTTGGTGAGGGAGAAGTTCAAGATGCTCTCCCTTGGAATATTGCTGCCTTACCTCCGCCAGGGAGACTGGCTATGCTCCTTAGACCTAAAAGATGCGTATACACACATCCTAATACACCCAGACCACAGGCAGTATCTGCGCTTTGTGGTGGGGGGGCAATCACTACCAGTACATGGTACTTCCCTTTGGCTTGGCCTCAGCCCCCAGGGTATTCACAAAGTGCCTGGCAGTGGTGGCCGCCTTTCTCAGGCTCCATGGGATCTTTGTCTTGCCCTACCTAGACAACTGGCTCATTAGAGGCACTTCAGCCAGCGAAGTCCACTAGGCCATGTCTCGCACCACCCAGGTGCTGCAGAATCTAGGGTTCGCAATCAACTACTCCAAGTCCAGCCTTGCTCCAGTTCATTGGGGCCAGACTCCACACCCTTCAAGCAAGGGCCTATCTGCCTGCAGACAGGGCAAGCAGGCTTCTGGCTCTGGCAGATCAGATGAGTCGCAGGTCTGTAGTGTCAGCAAGACTATTTCTGCACCTCCTCGGGCACATGGCTTCCACGGTCCATGTGACCCCAGATGCCTGCCTCCACATGCAGACTGCTCAGTGGTGCTTCAGAGACCGGTGGTCACAGGCCACAGGGTGCCTCAGGGACAGAGTCACAGTGTCCAGGCGGCTGGTACAGTCCCTGGACTGGTGGCTTCAGCCACTTAACTTGAAGGCGGGAATGCCTTTCCAGGCTCCTCTACACATGAGGACCCTTACCACGGATGCGTCCCTGCTGGGCTGACGGGCCCATTGCCAGGATTTCCATACTCGGGGAGTGTGGTCCCCGAGCGAGAGAACGCAACAGATCAATTTCTTGGAGTTCCGTGCCATCCGTCTGGCCCTGGGAGTTTTCAGGCAGATCCTGGCCCATGAATCTGTCTTGGTACAGACAGACAACCAGGTGGCTATGTTCTATCTGAGCAAGCAGGGTGGCATGGGGTCCTGTCTCCTATGTCAGGAAACCCTGGATTTGTGCTTGTTTGCAGCCCAGCATGGCATTCATCTGCGGGCCGTCTACCTGCCGGGCCAGGAAAACTGGTTAGCCGACAGGCTAAGCAAGATTCTCCAGCCTCACAAGTGGCAATTGGACCATGGGGTAGCCAATTGGCTTTTCCAAACCTGGGGACGGCTGGTGATGGACTTGTTTGTGAGTCCGGCCAATCACCAGTTGCCCCGGTTCTGCTCCAGGCAGCCACATCCGCACAGGGTGGCAGACGATGCTTTTCTGATATCATGGTCTGTGGGTCTTCTGTATGCATTTCCTCCACCTCTGGTGGCCAAGACTCTGTTCAAGATCCTCCAGGACAAGGCCTCGGTCATCCTTGTAGCCCCACGGTGGCTGAGGCAACCCTGGTTTCCGCTTCTGCTTCAGCTAGCGGTGGAGGCCCCCATTCCCCTGGGGTCCTCCCCAAGCCTCCTGTCCCAGGAGGAGGGGGGCGTTCTTCTCTACCCCAACCTCGACTCCCTCAACCTGATGGCATGGCTGCTGAAAGGTGCTCGCTCCACTCCTTCTTCCAAAAGATATTGAAGAGGTCTTGCTGGCCTCAAGGAGGCTGTCGACTAGATGGGCCTGTGCCTTCAAGTGGTACAGGTTTGCGGCTTGGTGCAAGGGGCAGGGTGTGGATCCTTTCTCCTGCCAGGTTGGAGTGGTTTTACAGTACCTTTTTCACCTCTCTGATTTGGGCCTCAAGTCCAACTCTGTCAGAGTGCACCTTAGTGCCCTTGCGGCAAACCACTTCCCAGTGGAGTAGAAGCCCCTCTCTGCCCATCTCTTGGTTTCTCGGTTTTTGAGAGGCCTGCGCCTTTTGAAACCTCCGGTTCGCCCTCCAGCCACTGAGTGGGATCAGAATATGGTTTTAGGGCAGCTGTTGTGTGTATGAGATGTGTCCTAGACACGAAGTGAGTGCAGAGTCTCAATCCACGGTTCCAACACATCTGCAAGGAGTGTGGCCGGAGAGAGACAAAGTGAAAAGCACATTGGTAAAACAGGTCTCGATGGGATTAGGAATTCTAAAGGAAACTCTAGTAAGGACGGGGCTGGCAGTACAGGTCCCGGGGACATTATTCCAGACAGTCTATTAGGGAGGATGTTGAAGTAAATGACAGATTAATGAACACACTAAGGATAAAGCAAAGAACTGTTTTAAGAATTGCTGTTTTACATGGACAAAAGAAAACAAAGCCAACTGCAGACTTCTGGCTGAAGTTTGGCACAGACAAAGGATGGTTATGTCAAATCCTTAACTTATATGTAAACGGTGAAAAGATTAATTCAGCAAGCGTTTGCTGCTGCCAAAAAGAAATAGCAGTGGTGCATGAAAACGGTCATTAAGCAGGGAATTCTTTTGAAGCCAGAGGAAATAGATTAGCAGATTAAACTGCTAAGGAAGCTGCCTTAGAGGAAGACTTAACCCCTATATAAAATTTAACCCCAGAAATAGGGAGTCAAGCAGCAAATCCCCATATCTTAAAAAGGATATAGCATAATTAGAAAAGGTACAGAGAAAGAACCACCAAAATGGTAAAGGGGGATGGAAGGATACTCCTATGAAGAGAAGCTAAAACGTTTGACTCTTCATCTTGAAAAGCAGACGGCTGAGGGGAGTTATGATAGAGGTCTATAAATTTAATTTATGAAGTGGAGCAGGTAAATGTAGATCAATTTTTTTACATCATCAGAATATAGAAAGACCAGGTGACTTGTAATGAAGCTGCAGTGTAGCATATTTAAGACTAATAAGAGAGTATTTTTTCACTCAACATGTAATCAAACGCTGGAATTTGTTACCGGAGGATGTAGTAAAAGCTGTTAGTGTAGCTGGGCTTAAAGGTTGGACAAGTTCCTGGAGGAAAGATCCATAAACCATTATTAAAAGGGACCCAGGATATCACTCCTTGAACCTGTGTCTTTTGGGGAAACTGCTAGGTACTTATGACCTAGATTGGTCACTGTTGGAAACGGGATACTGGGCTTGATGGACCTTGGTCTGACCCAGTATAGCATATCTTATGTTCTTATTTACTGAAAGGGAAAAATGAAAACTCAGATATAGGGGCAGTAAAAACTGAAACGGGGAAAAGTTTGGTGGCTCTTCTCTGTACCTTTTCTAATAATGCTATATCCTTTTTAAGATACGGCAACCAGAATTGTGCACACTATTCAAGGTGCAGTCGCCCCATGGAACGATACTGAGGCATTATAATATTCTTTGTTTTATTTTCCATTCCTTTTCATATGATACCTAGCATTCTATTTGCTCTCTTGGCTGCCGCTGCACACTGGGCAGAGGGCTTTAACATTTTATCCACAATGACGCCTAAATCTTTATCGCCAGGAACAAGCAGGAATGTAGTCTTCACATATGGGTATCCTCGGTACCGACGGAGCCCATGCAGGAATGCTCCCCAGCGTCCAATAGCTGCCTTCCTGCCTTTCCCAACTGTCCCTCTCCAGTTCTTCGTTTTCCGCGGAGCCGACAGGTCGCACATCCTGTCACCACAGAAAATAATTCCCTTCTATTCTTCTTTTTTGTGGTCGCGTCTGCCTTCCTTCGATGCTACACCGGTACCGCCGGTGGTTCGTTCTTTTTTTTTCCCCAAAAAAAAAAACCCTTCTGGAGTCTTTTCCAGGTTTTTTTCTCCTCAGGTGCCATGCGCCATTTTAGGCACTAGGCCCAACTTTTCCTTTAAAATGGAAAAACCCGCTTAAGGTTTTAAAAAGTGTTCCAAGTGTGGTGGTACCATTTCCGTCACCGACACCCATGAGTGGTGCCTCAAATGTTTAGGTCCTGACCACTCTGTTTTGGAATGTGTTGCCTGTGGGATGATGTCGAAGAGGGGCTGGCAGAACTGAGCTACTAAACTTAGCACCCTTTTTCCCTCCGATGCAGCCTCTGTGGCATCGAAGTCTTCCAGGGCTTCATCTTCCTCCCATGGATCTCAGGTAACTAAACATAAATCTAGCCGGTCCTCAAAGGGTAGATCCTCCCTCTAAGCATCGAGATGCCTCTGGCGTTGCCCTTGAGGGACTTTCACAGGCAAAACTGCCCCGGCGGGAGGCTTCGGCTTCCAAAGCATTAACAGGGCTCCAGGATATTCTCGAGGCCTCAACCTCAGCAGAACTACTGGTGCCATGCTCTGGGGTACCGACTGCTTCATCTGGTACCGATACCCAAACATCGGCAGCGTCAATAGACCAGAGATTCTTGGCTATTGAACGCAGTCTGGTGGCTCTTCTCACGTCCTCGATGCCCTTGAAACCGCTTCAGACAATTCAACCAGTACTGGCACTGACTCCGGTACCGGTATCGACTGCATCGACATCGACTGCATCGACATCGACTGCATCGACATCGACTGCATCGACATCGACTGCATCGACATCGACTGCATCGACATCGACTGCATCGACATCGACTGCATCGACATCGACTGCATCGACATCGACTGCATCGACATCGACTGCATCGACATCGACTGCATCGACATCGACTGCATCGACATCAGCAGGTATTCTACCGGGATTGAGTCATGCTTATCCATCCGGTATTGACAAGTCTGTACCAGACCCCTCCGATGCCGACTTCGATTGGTACCGGTACCGTGCCTTGCACGATCACCCGGATCGGAGGTACTTTGAATCCTCGGATGAGTCTGAAAGCTCTGCCGATACCAGAGTACTTCTTCCTGAGGATTCTTCTTCTCCTCGGCATAGGATGTCTCCACCAGAGGATATGTCCATTCAGGATTTTATCCGAGATGTGGCTCGAGGTCTTTCCATCACAGTGGCTCCTGAGAAAGAGCCTAGGGCAAAGGAATTAGAAATCCTGCAATACCCTAAAGCTCCCAAGGAGGCAGCTACCTTACCTATTCATGAGGTCTTGCACGATCTCATGTTAAGGATGTGGGAAACACCTCTAACCACATCTCACTCTCGAAGACTCGACACCATGTATCGAGTTCCTCCCTGTCCTGGGTTTCAGAATACTCAGCTACCACACCATTCCATGGTGGTGGAATCAGCTATGAGAAGGATCAAGAGTGCAAAAAGGCATGCATCTAATCCTCCAGGACGTGAGTGTAGGACTCTTGACGCCTTTGGACGTCGAACCTTCCAGGCTTCCATGCTTTCTGCTAGGATCAGTTCCTATATTTTAGGAGGTCACAGGAGATTTAGAGCTTATGAGCCCTCTCCTTCCTGATAAGAGGCAGGATTACCTCGCCCTTGTCAAACATGCTCAGGATGTTTCCAAGTTCGTCAATCGTGCAGCCTTTGACTGCATAAGCAGAACCTCTGCTATTGCCGTAGGATTGCCTGGCTCCAGGCATCTGACTTGGAACTTTGGGTACAGGATAAACTAGGGAATATTCCTTGCACAGGAGAGAATCTCTTTGGCAAGAATTGGCAGGAAAAAGCTAATGAGATAGATGCTGACAATATCACCTTGGATAGATTGTCTAAATCTACAGCTGATCCTGCAAGAAATAATCCTACAAGAAACCATTCTTCAGTAAGAAGACTTTTTATCCCTCCTATACCCAACAGGGGACATCGTTTGGGTCAGTCTGCCCAAAAGGGACAGCAGCAACAACCTAGGCAAAGAAAAACAAAAGCTGCTAAGCCTCAACCAGCTCAGCAGACTCAGCCTCCACAGGGGCTTTGACTCCTATCTAGAGAACTATGCCTTCCTGGCCCTGAACGGTCCAGAACCCTCCTCCATTCCAGGAAGGTTGTCATTTTGCCCCCAGATGGGGTCAGATAACAGCAGAAAATTGGACTCTGTCTATTACAAGACAGGGGTACAAGCTTCATTTCCTCAGCATGCCCCCTCCTACAATGGTAAGACAGTTCAATTCTTAGACCTCTCTCAACAACCAGTTTGGTAAGGAGGTCACTGTGCTTCTTGCCCAAGGGGCAATAGAAGAGAGACCCATTCTACAACAGGGTATAGGGTTCTACTCCCCCTATTTCCTTATTCCAAAGAAAACAGGAGGACACAGACCCATTTTAGACCTCAGAGAATTGAACAAATTCCTGTTCAAAGAGACGTTCAAAATGATTTCTCCAGGAACTCTGCTGCCATACCTTCAGAGTCAGGATTGGCTTTGTTCTCTAGATCTCAAGGATGTGTACACTCACGTTCTCATCCATCCAACTCATCGAAAGTTCCTTCGCTTCCTATTTCAAGGGAAGCACTACCAATACAGGGTTCTTCCTTTTGGCCTGGCCTCGGCACCAAGGGTGTTCACAAAATGCATGGCTGTGGTGGCAGCATTTCTTCACACCCTAGGAATATTTGTCTTCCCTTACTTAG
Source organism: Ichthyophis bannanicus (assembly GCA_033557465.1). Taxonomy (NCBI): domain Eukaryota; kingdom Metazoa; phylum Chordata; class Amphibia; order Gymnophiona; family Ichthyophiidae; genus Ichthyophis; species Ichthyophis bannanicus. The sequence goes on from CM066050.1 coordinate 58,802,038, forward strand.
ACTGACTCATTCGAGCCCCTTCAGAGCCAGAGGCCAGGATTGCTCTCTCTCGCACAATGCGCATTCTTCAGTATTTGGAATTGTCATAAACTTCCAAAATCCAACCTTGCTCCCACTCAATTTCTAGAGTTTATAGGAGCTCTGCTGGATACCAGACAGACAAGGGCCTACCTTCCACAGGCCCGCTGCCTTCGCATTGTGCAGTTGGCTTCCCAAGCAGTGTTTAAAACCTCACCTCACTGCTCGAGAAATGTTATAGTTGCTAGGCCACATGGCATCCACCGTGCATGTGGTTCCTTATGCTTGCCTCCATATGAGGGCAGCCCAGTGGACTTTATCCACTCAGTGGGCTCAGGTGTCAGGTTGCCTGTCAGACAAAATAGCAAACTCAGATTGCCTTATTTTGTCCCTCCAATGGTGGCAGTCACCCCAGAACCTTTTGGTGGGGTCTCCTTTTTAGCAACCCACACCCCAAGTCACTCTAACAGATGCTTCACAGGTGGGTTGGGGAGCCCACCTGCAAGGCCTCTCTACCCAGGGTACCTGGACTCCACAGGAGGCCTATCTACACATCAATCTCCTGGAACTCTGAGCAATTTTCCTTGTCCTTTGAGTATTCCATACCCAGCTCAGCTACAAGACAGTCCTAGTTCAAACGGACAATCAAGTAACCATGTTCTATGTGAACAAGCAGGGCGGAACAGGCTCTCTGTCACTATGCAATGAAGCTTTGCGACTATCTTCCAGGCATTCAAAACTCTTGGGCAGACAGACTCAGTCAAGTTCTGCTTGCACACGGACCAGGTGGCCAAAAGTTTCCAAATTTGGGGAACCCCAGGCATAGACCTTTTTGCAAGTCCACTGAATGCCAAACTTCCCCGGTTCTGTTCCAGAATTCCGGCTCAGGGTTGTCAGGCCAGGGATGCTTTCCTCCTCCATTGGGGCCAGGACTTCCTGTATGCTTTTCCACCCATTCCCCTAATTCCCAAAACCCTATTCAAGCTTCAGAGAGACAGAGGTCATATGATTCTCATAGCTCCACATTGGCTACGGCAAATGTGGTACCCTCTGCTCCTGCATCTCTCTCAAGCTCCACCTCTGGAGTTAGGATCTGCTCCAGATCTCCTTTCTCAGGAGGATGTGATGCTGTGGCGTCCCGGTCCCCAGTCTCTGCATCTCAGGGCCTGGTTGCTGAAAGCCTAGAACTTCATGGTCTTAGCCTTTCTCAACAGGTAAAGGATATCCTTTATGCTTCCAAGAAGCCTTCCACAAGACTTATGTTTTCAAGTGGAAAAGGTTTACTACATGGTGCTCGCAGAAGGGTCTTAACCCTCTTGCGATATCTCTGGAATCATTACTGGAGTATCTCCTTCATTTGTCTAATGCAGGGCTTAAGACCAATTCAGTGAGTTCATTTGAGTGCTATTGCAGCTTCTTTCAAGCCTCTAAATGGGCAACCTATTTCCTCTCATCCTCTCATAGCGAGATTTATGAGAGGCCTTCTTTTAACTAAGCCTCCCATTAAGCCACCACCGGTGGCATGGGACTTAAATTTGGTTCTTGGGCAGCTTATGAAACCGCCTTTTGAACCATTAGCCACTACCTCTTTGAAATTCCTTTCCTGGAAGGTCATCTTTCTTATTGCAATCACATCAGCACGTCGCATCACTGGTGGCTGATCCTCCTTATACAAGGTTCCATCATGATAAGGTAGTCCTTAGGACTCATCCACATTTTATGCCAAAGATGGTGTCACCTTTTCATTTAAACCAAGCAGTTTACCTTCCTGTATTCTTCCCAAGGCCTCATGCCTCAAATGCAGAAAGGAATCTTCATATATTGGATTGTAAAAGGGCTCTAGCCTTTTACTTACAAAGGACACAGCAACATAGGAAGTCCTCTCAACTTTGTTGCTTTTGATCCTAGTCATTTGGGACTTCCAGTCTCCAAAAGAACACTGTCCAACTGGATTGCACAGTGTATATCTTTTGCCTATGAGAGTAAAAACCTTCCTCTGGAAGGCCATGTCACAGCTTACAGTGTGAGAGCCATGGCAGCCTCTGGCTCATTTTCACTCTGTGTCTATCGACGACATCTGTCGAGCAGCAACTTGGGCTTCAGTTCATACCTTCACAGCCCATTACTGCTTAGACAAGGACTCTCGCCGGGATGCCTTGTTTGGTCAGGCTGTTCTTCAACACCTGTTCCATACTTAATCAACTCCTACCCACCATCCCTGGTAGGATGCCAGAGATCCATGGGGAGAAGTGGAGCCCTTTCACAAGGGCACACAACTTCTCGGGTCTTCTCCCTGGCATCTGCAGGTAGGGAGTCCCCATATGTGAAGACTACAATCTCCAGGAACAAGCAGGAATGAGTCTTCACATATGGGTACGTCGGTACCGACGGAGCCTGCGCGGGAACGCTCCCCAGCTTCCCAAAAAAGGAAAGCTTTTGGGAACATCCCACAGCGCCTGCGTGATGCCTTTCCGCCTTTCCTAACCGCCTCTCTCCAGTTCTTCTTTTCCACGGAGCCAGCAGGTCGTGTTCCTGTCACCGCTGGAGAAGTTCTTTATTTTATTTTATTTCTTTGTTCGCGCGTCTGCCTTCTTCGACGTCGGACTGGTACCGCCGGTCTTTTCTTTCTTTTCTTTAAAACAACAAAAAAAACCCTTCCGTTCCACTTCAGTGTATTTTTTCTTCGTTGGGCTTTAGGCCTAACAGAAAATTCCTCATGGAAAAGCCCGCCTCTGGGTTTAAAAAATGCACTAAGTGCAGCGGTACCATCTCTGTTACCGACACCCATGACTGGTGTCTTAAGTGTTTGGGTCCTGACCATTCCATCGCGGATTGTCCGTCCTGCTCCATGATGTCTAAAAGATGTTTACAGAACCGAGCAGCCAAGCTCAGTACACTGTTTCCCTCTGATGCAGCTTCGGTGGCATCGACGTCTTCCAGGGCTGCTTCTTCCTCCTATGGATCTCAGGTAACCAAACATAAGTCTAGCCGGTCCTCAAAGGGTAGATCTCCCTCTAAGCATCGAGATGCCTCCGGGCTTGCCCTCGAGGATCCTGCACCGGCAAAAGTACCCCGGCGGGAAGCTCTGCCTTCCAAAGCTCCTCCTATGGGGTCACAGGTTGACATCGATGGCACGGCCTCGTCCGATCACCTGTTGCAATGTTCTGGGGTACCGGTGGAATCCGCCGGTACCGACCTCCAGACATTCATGGCGTCAATGGATCAGAATGTTCTGACCATGCAGCGTGCCATTACGGCATTCATACAAGCTGCGGCGCCGCTGGTACTGCAACAAGCTTCATTGTCTGTACCGGCTCCGATATCGGTTCCGGTGCCGGTACCGGTTGCATCGACATCGGCTTCGGTGTCGACTGCAGCGGTACCCTGTCCGATGATGCCTATCGGTACCGATCAGGTACCGATGACTCCCGATGTCGATACCACCCGGTATGCGTATCGGGCTTTACAAGAGCATCCAGGCAGGCGATACTTCGATTCCTCCGAATACTCTGATGCATTGGAGGCCTCTGTCGAAGCATCGGTACTTCTTCCTCAGGAGTCGTCTTCTCCAAAAAGAAGAATGTTCCCTCCAGAAGACTTGTCTTTTCAAGACTTCATAAGAGAAGTGGCCAAGGGGCTTTCTATCTCAGTAGCCCCTGAGACAGAACCTAGAGCCAAAAAATTGGATATTTTGCAATATCCTAAGGCTCCTAAAGAAGCAGCCACTTTGCCAGTTCATGAGATCCTTTATGACCACATGATAGGCATATGGGAGACTCCTCTCACCATCTCTTCTCATTCTCGTAGGTTGGATACCATGTATCGTGTCCCTCCTTGTCCTGGATTTCATAAAACACAGCTTCCTCACAATTCTATTGTAGTGGAGTCTGCTATGAAAAAGTTAGAGTGCAAAGAGGCACTCATCTGCTCCTCCAGGAAGAGAATGTAGAACCTTGGATGCTTTTGGCAGGAAACTTTTTCAAGCCAGTATGCTTGTTGCCAGATTCAACTCCTATAGTCTCTATATGGGGATGTTTCTGAAGGAAGTTACAGATCATTTGCAAACGTTCCTCCCTTTTCTTCCAGAAGATAAAAGGGAAGACTTTCTTACCTGGCTTAAGCATGCCCAGGATGTTTCCAAATTTTCTAACCGTGCAGCCTTTGACTCTTTTGAGGGGGCCAGCAGAGCCTCGGCCATTGCCATAGGTGCACGCAGAATTGCTTGGTTACAAGCTTCTGATTTGGAACCCTGGGTCCAAGATGGATTAGGAAATCTTCCTTGTACAGGTGAAAACCTATTTGGCAAAGATTGGCAAGCAAAGGCCACTCAGATGGATGCAGAAAATTCTGCTTTGGATAGGCTTTCAAAGTCTACCTCTAATCCTGTCCAGAAGAGGTTGTTCAAAAAGACATATTTTCCCAAGAAGGGAAGATATTATCCTGCTTATGGTCAGCAGACATCTTCTGCAGGTCGTTTTGTTGCAAAGCGTCAACAACCTAAACAGGCCAAGTCTAAGGCTGCAAGGCCTACTGTAGCCCAACAGCCTCAGCCTCCTCAGGGCCTTTGACTTGCACCTAGAGAACTTAGCCTTTCTAGCTCTAAAAGAACCAGAGCCTCTCACCATTCCAGGAAGGTTAGCTCACTTTGCTCCCAGATGGGAGCAAATCACAGCGGAGCAGTGGACCCTTTCCATCATAAGGGAAGGGTACAAACTTCATTTCTTAAACCTTCCTCCTCACACCATGGTGAGACAGTTCAATTCTCCAACATCTCTCCTCGACCTTCTGGGGCAAGAGATTTCCACCCTTCTTGCCCAAGGGGCAATAGAAGAAGTACCTCTTCTTCAACAGGGCTCAGGGTTCTACTCCCCCTACTTTCTCATTCCAAAGAAAACAGGGGGTTACAGACCCATATTAGATCTCAGAGAATTGAACAAATTCCTATGCAAAGAGAAATTCAATTTGATTTCTCTGGGTACTCTCCTTCCATTCCTTCAGAGTCAGGATTGGCTTTGTTCTCTAGATCTCAAGGATGCGTATACCCATATACTCATCCATCCAGCACACAGAAGGTTCCTTCGGTTCCTTTATCAGGGAAAGCACTATCAATACAGGGTGCTTCCCTTTGGTCTGTCCTCTGCTCCAAGAGTGTTCACAAAATGCATGGCAGTAATAGCTGCATTTCTACGCACTCTGGGAATATTCGTATTCCCATATCTGGACGACTGGCTCATCCGAGCTCCATCCCAGTCAGAGGCCCAGACTTCCCTAGCCTGCACAATGCGTGTCCTGCAGTATCTGGGACTAGTTATAAACATCCCAAAGTCCCAACTCACCCCTACTCAGTCTCTAGAGTTCATAGGTGCCTTCCTCAATACCACAACTGCAAGGGCCTATCTTCCCCAGGCCCGTTGCCTACGCTTAGTGCAGTTAGCCTCTCAGATTCAGTTAAAAACCCATCTAACTGCTCGAGAGATGTTACAACTGCTAGGCCACATGGCATCCACGGTGCATGTGGTCCCTTATGCTCACCTTCACATGAGGGCAGCTCAATGGACTTTGTCCACCCAGTGGACCCAGGCATCTGGAAGGCTGTCAGACAAAATAGCAACCTCCAGGCGCTTCTTTTGGTCTCTCCAGTGGTGGAAGTCCACTCAAAATCTGTTGCTGGGGTCCCCCTTCCAACAGTTGTTACCCCAAGCAATCCTTACAACAGATGCCTCTCCAAAGGGTTGGGGAGCTCATCTTCAAGACCTCTCCACCCAGGGCATTTGGTCCCCACAGGAGACCTTTCCTACATATCAACTTCTTAGAGCTCAGAGCAATCTTCTTGGCTCTGTGTCTTCCATACCCTGCTCAGCTACAAGACGGTCCTCATTCACATGGACAACCAAGTAGCCATGTTCTATGTGAACAAGCAGAGAGGGACTGGCTCTCTGTCGCTTTGCAACGAAGCTCTGAGATTGTGGGCCTTCGCCAGAGAGCATCAAATTCATCTTCTGGCAGTATACCTTCCAGGAGTTCAAAACTCTTGGGCAGACAGACTCAGTCGAGTTCTGCTTCCACACGAATGGTCCCTTCATATGGACCAGATAGTCAGAATCTTTCGAATTTGGGGAACCCCGGACATAGACCTCTTTGCAAGTCCGTGGAATGCCAAACTTCCCCGATTCTGTTCCAGAATTCCGTGTCAGGGAGTTCAGGCCAGGGATGCCTTCCTCCCTCATTGGGGTCAAGACTTCCTGTATGCCTTTCCACCCATTCCCCTAATTCCCAAGACCCTGTTCAAGCTTCAGAGAGATCAAGGGACTATGATTCTCATAGCGCCACGTTGGCCACGCCAAGTGTGGTACCCTCTACTTCTGCATCTCTCTCAAGCTCCCTCCCTGGACCTGGGGTCTGCTCCAGATCTCCTGTCTCAGGAGGGGGGAACGTTGTGGCACCCAAACCCCCCATCTCTCCATCTCAGGGCTTGGCTGCTGAAGGCTTAGACCTTCAAGATTGGCATCTTTCTCAGCAAGTAAGGGATATCCTTCATGCTTCCAGAAAGCCTTCTACTAGACGTTCCTATGCCTTTAAATGGAAAAGGTTTACCATTTGGTGTGCTGAGAAAGGGTATTAACCCTCTAGCAATACCGTTGAATTCTTTACTAGAGTATCTCCTGCATCTTTCCCACGCAGGACTCAAAACAAATTCAGTAAGGGTCCATTTGAGTGCTATTGCAGCATCCCTCAAGCCTCTCAATGGACAACCTGTCTCCTCTCATCCTCTTATTGCGAGATTCATGAGAGGCCTTCTTTTAACTAAACCTCCTATCAGACCACCTCCAGTGGCATGGGACTTGAATCTGGTTCTTGGTCAGCTCATGAAGCCACCCTTTGAACCCTTAGCCACTACATCCTTGAAATTTCTTTCCTGGAAGGTTATCTTTCTTATTGCAGTCACCTCAGCTCGCCGCATCAGTGAACTGCAGGCCTTAGTGGCTAATCCTCCTTATACAAGGTTCCATCATGATAAGGTAGTCCTTAGGACCAATCCACACTTTATGCCTAAAGTGGTCTCACCTTTTCATCTTAATCAAGAGGTGTATTTACCTGTCCTTTTTCCAGGTCCTCATGCATCAAGTGCAGAGAGGAATCTTCATACCTTGGATTGTAAGAGAGCTCTTGCTTTTTACTTACAAAGGACACAGCAACATAGAAAGTCTTCTCAACTCTTTGTTGCTTTTGATCCCTCTCATTTGGGACTTCCAGTCTCTAAGAGGACACTGTCCAATTGGATTGCTCAGTGTATTTATTTTGCCTACCAGAGTAAGAACCTTTCTCTGGAGGGCCATGTCACAGCTCATAATGTGAGGGCCATGGCCACTTCTATGGCTCATCTAAATTCTGTGTCCATCGACCAGATCTGTCGAGCGGCCACCTGGGCCTCGGTTCATACCTTCACAGCCCATTACTGTTTGGACAAGGACTCCCGCCGGGATGCCTTGTTTGGTCAGGCTGTTCTCAAACACCTGTTCCATGCTTAATCAACTCCTACTCTCCATCCCTGGTTGGATGCCTGAGATCCATGGGAGGAGGTAGAGCCCTTCTCAGGGTCTCACAACCTCTAGCTGGGGAGTCCCCATATGTGAAGACTCATTCCTGCTTGCTCCTGGAGATAGCACAGTTACTTACCTGTAACAGGTGATCTCTGGGAACAGCAGGAATAAGTCTTCACAACCCACCCACCTCCCCTAGGAGTTGTATCTCTCTATCTTTCTTTCTTTTCCTCTCTCTCTTTGTCTCAGCTTTAAAACTCGAACTGGAGAGAGGCAGTTAGGAAAGGCAGGAAGGCAGCGCGCAGGCGCTGTGGGATGCTCCCAAAAGCTTTCCTTTTTTGGGAAGCTGGGGAGCATTCCCACGCAGGCTCCGTCGGTACCGACGTACCCATATGTGAAGACTTATTCCTGCTGTTCCCAGAGATCACCCTGTTACAGGTAAGTAACTGTGCTTTCCTGCTTGTTCCTGGAGATAGCATAGTTACTCACCTGTAACAGGTGATCTCTGGGAACAGCAGGAATAAGTCTTCACAACCCACCCACCTCCCCTAGGAGTTGTATCTCTCTTATCTCTTCCTCTCTTTCCCTCTCTTTTGTCTCAGCTATAAACTCAACTGGAGAGGGACAGTTGGGAAAGGCAGGAAGGCAGCACGCAGGCGCTGTGGGATGCTTCCAAAAGCTTTCCTATTGGATGCTGGGGAGCGTTCCCACGCAGGCTCCGTCGATACCCATATGTGAAGACTAAATTCCTGCTGTTCCCAGAGATCACCTGTTACAGGTGAGTAACTATGCTTTCTTGGGTGGTGGTTCCTAATGTGGAACCTTGCATCATGTAACCATAGTTTGGGTTGTTCTTTCCTAGGTGCATAACTTTGCACCTGTCCACATTAAATTTCATCTGCCATTTTGATGCGCTGTCTTACAATTTATCAAGATCCTCTTGCAATTTTCCACAATCCTCGTGGGTTTTAACAACTTTAAATAGTTTTGTCATCTGCAAATTTGATAACCTCACTCGTTCCCTTTTCCAGGTCATTTATTTATTTATTTTATTTACAGTCTCTTATATACCGCGCTATTCAGCATCAGTGCGGTTTACATGGAACACAAACTTACAACAGGGCGACAAGCCGCTCTGTGTTTACAGAGAACGGGTGCTAAAACTTGGGTAACGGGGTAACTATTTACACATAGGCGTCATGTTTAAGTCATATCGGAAGTAGACTAAGTTGAGGTTGGATTGCCGGTATGTTGGTGTGGCTGTACTAGGTTGGGGAGGGGGCTGTTAGTGTGCTGGCTACCGGGTAGTACTTGAGGAAGAGATGGTGCTTCACTGACTTCCTAAACTGGGTTAGTTCAGGAATTGCCCGGATGTGGGGTGGTAGGGCGTTCCAGCATCTGCGTACACAGAACCTGCAGGCCCTGTAGCAGCGGACCCAGCACACATCCCTGGGGTACTGCACTATTAATCTTTCTCCATTGGGAAAATTGGCCATTTAGCCCTACCCTCTGCTTTCTATCTTTTAACCATTTCCTGACCCACAGTAGTACACTGCCTCCTATCCAATGACTCTTTAGTTTTGCCAAAAGTCTCTGATGAGGGACCTTGTCAAAGGCTGTCTGAAAGTCCAGATACACTATATCAACCGACTTGCCTTTGTCTACCTGTTTATTCACACCTTCAAAAAAAATAACGTATTAGTAAGACAAGATCTTCCTTGTCTAAAGCCATGTTGGCTGTCTCCCATTAAGCCATGACTATCTACATGTTCAGCAATTTTATTCATTATGATGGTTTCTACCATTTTTCCCAGTACTGACGTCAGGCTCACCGGTCTGTAGTTTCCCAGATCAACCCTGGAACCCTTTTTAAAAATTGGCGTTACTTTTGCCATCCTCCAATCTTCAGGTATTAAAGATGATTTTAATGATAGTTCACAGATTACTAATAGCAGGTCTGCAATCTTATATTTCAGTTCTTTCAACACCCTCGGATGTATATCATCTGGTCCAGGTGATTTGCTACTCTTCAATTTATCAAATAGTTGTAATACATCTTCCCGATGTATCGATATTTCCTTCAATTTTTCCGCCCCTTTAAATACCACTTCAGTCATGGGTAACATCCCCACATCTTCCTCAGTAAAGAATTCATTCAGTCTCTCCACTATTTCCTTGTCGCCTCTTAGTGCCCCTTTAGCCCCTCTATCATCTAATGGACCAAGTGACACACTCTCAGGTTTTTTTCTATGAATGTACTTGAAAGTCTTTTACGCGTTTTTGCTTCCGCAGCAAGCTTCTCAAATTCTCCCTTTGCCTGCCTTATCAACGCCTTGCATTTAACTTGCCAGTGCTTGTGCTGTTTCCAGTTTTCGTCATTTGGCCCTTTTTTCCATTTCCTGAAAGATGCTTTTTTGGCAACAGCCTCTCTGACCTCACCTTTAACCATGCTGGCAGTTTTTTGGACTTCCTTCTACTTTTCTTAAAGCGTGGCATACAGCTGGTCTGGGCTTCAAAGATAGTATTTTTAAACAACACCCAAGCTTGATGTAAGTCTTTAACCTTTGCAACTGCTCCTTTTAGTTTTTTCTTAACTATTTTCCTCATTTTATCATAGTCTCCCTTTTGAAAGTTAAAAGGTAGTACTGTGGATTTCCTTACCATCCTTCCTCCACTAATTAAAACAAAGGCGATCATGCTATGATCACTATTGCCAAGTGGCCCCAACACCCTTATCTCTTGCACCAGATCTGGTGTTCCACTAAGGGCTAGGTCCAAAATGGCTTCCCCTCTGGTCGGTTCATGATCCAGCGGCTCCAAGAAACAGTCATTTATTTCATCTAGAAGCCTTATTTCCCTAGCATGTCCTGCTGTGGCACTGACCCAGTCGATACCGGGGTAATTGAAATCACCCATTATTATTACTGTGCTGTAACTTTTGTTAGCTTCCTTAATTTCTTTGAGCATTTCATCATCCATTTGTTCATTCTGGCCAGGTGGTCCATAGTACACCCCCACTGCCATTGCCTTCCCCTTTTTACATGGAATTTCTATCCATAGAGATTCTACAGCAAATTTTGTTTCCTGCAAAAATTGAATCCTTTCTTACTCTCTAACATAGAGCGCAACTCCTCCACCAATTTGATCAGCTCTATCATTACTATATAGTTTGTACCCAGGTATCAGTGTCCCACTGGTTGTCCTCCTTCCACCATGTCTTTGAGATTCCAGTGGCATCTAACCTCTCATTTAGTGCTATATATTCTAACTCTCCCATCTTTTTTTAGACTTCTAGCATTTGCATACAAGCAATTTAGAGACGGTATTTTATTCATATTAATCTGGCTATTGGTAGGCATGAGTAATTTGGAATCTTTAAGCTCTATCTGCTCCATACTCAAGGGCATTTGGGCTACTTTACTCTTTTTTTTTTTTTTTTTTTTTTTAATCTCTCTGCTTTTGGTAGTATCCTTCGATGATACATTCTTCTGAACCATGCATTCTTGTTCGACTGTCGGCTTTCCCCTATTATCTAGTTTAAACGCTGCTCTATCTCCTTTTTAGAGGCTAATGCCAGCAGCCTGGTTCCATCCCGGTTAAGGTGAAGCCCATCCCTTCGGAAGAGCCCCTCCTTTCCCCAGAATGTTCCCGAGTTCCTAACAAATCCAAAACCCTCATCCTTGCACCATCTTCTCACCCACGCATTGAGATTCTGGAGCTCTGCCTGCCTTTTGGGTTCTGCGCGTGGAACAGGAATCATTTCAGAGAATGCTACCCTGGAAGTTCTGAATTTCAACTTTCTACCTAAAAGCCTAAATTTAGCCTCCAGAACCTCCCTGCCCACATTTTCCTACGTCATTGGTACCAACATGTACCAAGACAGCAGACTCCTCCCCAGCACTATCTAAGAGCTTATCTAGGTGGAACGTGAGGTCCGCTACCTTCGCACCAGGCAGGCATGTTACCAGGCAATCCTCACGTCCACCAGCCACCCAGTTATCTACATACCTAATGATCGAATCACCAACTATAATGGCTGTCCTCACCCTTTCCTCGTGGGCACATGGCCCTGGAGAAACTTCCTCGGTGCGAGAGGGTTTTACATCACCTGGAGGACAGGTTCTAGTTACAGGATCACTTCCTGCCACACCAAGGTGATGCTCCCCTGTCACGTGACCTCTCTCCTCCATGGCAAGAGGGATGCTCCCAGACGGAGGTACATGCCCATGTACAGCTGGTAGGCCTGGATGCGGCCAATGAGCTTTGAGCTCTGGTAGCACTTTCTGCCCAGGGCCTCCTTGCCGGGGGGGCACCAAGGAGTGCATCTTCTGGCTTTTCAGCAGACGCATGGCTGACTCTTCCACCATGGAGTTATGCAGCAGCTGTGACTTCTGGAAGCCTGGGCTCTGGCGGACTCGATACATCGAGTCGAGCTGTTAGCTCACCACCAGCACCGAAGCTGGTGTCTCCCTCATTCGGAGCATAAGCCATTCCAGGATGGGAGGGATGGGCACGATGAACACCGTGAGCGATTCTCGCAGAGGGGCCTCATATTGGAGGATTTTCAAATCATCCCCCCGAGGGTCCGCCTCCGACTTGGTTGGGAACGCCAGGGCCTTAGACATGTCGATGCTCCGAGATGGGAGAGTCAGATGGGACGTCATAGTGGCGACTGATATCTGGATACTCCTCATCCTCAGTCTCCCACTCGGAATAGTCCTTCGAGGACTCGCAGGAGGGCTGCTCCACGGGCCTTGGAGCCCCCGATCGACTTGAGGCCGAAGGACTTTGAGGATTGGCTCGGCCACTGGGGATGTCTTTGATGTCAAGGGCCCAGTGGTCAGGGCGGATGAACCGGTCTTTCTCCAGGACCAAGCAGGAAGTCAGTCCTCACTTATGGGTGACGTCGGCGCCGACGGAGCCCTCGCGGAGCAATTTTCCCCAGCTTTCAAAGAAAGCCTTTGGGAATTGCAGCGCGCATGCGCGGTCCCCTTCCCGCCCAAGGGTGCCATCTTAGCCAGTCTTCTTTTTTCCGCGGAGCCCTACAGACGTACCCGTCGTGTCCCCGCGAAAAAGTTGATTTTTCTTTAGAATTACTCTTTTTTCCATTCGGTTCGACGCCGGTCTTTTTCCCGCCCGGACTCGCGACGCCGGTCACGAGTCCTCTCTTCTTATTTTTCGGTTTTTCTGACTTAGTCAGTTTTCGTTTCGGTTTTTCCCTGGCAGCCCGGTCCTTTGACCTCGCCGGGGCCCTTTTTCCCCCGATGGCTGCCAGTGGTTTCAAGCGGTGTGGTCAGTGTGACCGAAATATGTCACTAACTGACACACACGACAATTGCCTCCGCTGCCTGGGCCCGGATCATGAAGAAATGATCTGTGGGCCTTGTGGCAAACTATCCTCCAAAGCGTTGAGAAGTCGGCGGCATCAGCGGGATAGAATCTTCGCTGACCCCAGCCGTACCCGGACCTCGTCAGAGGCCTCCGCGTCCAGGGGTTCCAGCTCCGACCGTCGCCGGAGTTCCTCCGACAGGGGTTCTCCCTCCGGGGACCATCGACGGAAGGTGAAACCCGCGAGGGCGGCGTTGGTGGACGCTCCTGGCTCCGCGAGGGCCAGGTCGCATAGCCCCGATAGCCGCCCCGGGTCCTTGGAGAAGGAGCACCTCATGAAGCGACCTCGCCTGGAGTCGGAGCTGCCTGCTCGGGTAAGTCCTGTGGTCCTTCTGGACTCGCCTCCGCGACAGCCGACGTTGGGCCCGACGCCGTCGGGGCCCGAGTCGGGGGCTGCTGGGTCACCTGAGCTCGGACTCAGGTTGACGGCCTTGGAGAGCAGACTGTCTGCCTTCATGGACCAGCAGCGGGCACTGCTCGCTGGCGCCGCTGCCCCGACCGCCGGGACGTCGACGTCTAAGTCGACCCCCGGAGACCAAGCCGATCCTCGAGTCGATGCGAACTCAAGTCGATCCTCGGTCGAGGTCGCCCTCGGCCTCCCGTTCGGGACCGAGGTCGCCGACGCCGACTCCCTCGGCGTCGGGGCGGCAGGCGCCGCGCCCTGCCCGGGCCGACCCCACCGAGTCCTCGTCGGAGTCGGTCTGGGAGTCTGAAGAGGAAGAGTCGCCTGATTCTTTTCGGACTCGGTGTGTCCCCTCGGACTCACCTGAGTCCGAACCTCGGAAGCAGTCCCCCCCGGAGGATGCCCGGTTCTCGGACTTCGTCAGGGATATGGCCAAGGCTTTGGCCTTCCCTGCGGACCCCAAGGAGGAGCCTCGAGCCGAAGAGCTCGACGCCCTCCAGTATGACTCTCCCGCCAGGGAACACTTTACTGTACCGGTTCCTCCCATGCTGGAACGGCTACTCTTCCGCATGTGGGAGAGTCCGGCCACCTCGCCGGTCCTGAGCAAGCGGGTCGATTCTATCTATCGAGTCCGCAAGAGCCCTGGCTTCCAAAAAGCACAGCTACCACACCATTCCATGGTAGTGGAATCGGCCATGCATCGTCTTAAGAGCCAGAAGATGCACTCCTCGGTGCCTCCTGGCAGGGAGGCCCGTAACCTGGATGGCCTTGGTAAGAAGTGTTTCCAGGGCTCTATGCTCGCATGTCGTGTCCAGACCTACCAGCTATACATGGGCATGTATCTCCGAGACCTGGCTAAAGAGCTAGCCGGCTTCTCTGCTGGTTTGTCCGAGGAACCCTTGCGGAGGTTCCTGGCCTTGTCCACTGGCATTCGGGAATGCTCAAAATTCATGTCCCGAGCAGCCTATGATGGCTTTGAAGCATCGGCTCGAGTGGCCGCAGCCGGCATCGGTGCCCGCCGACAGGCTTGGCTTCAGTCGTCTGACCTTGAGCCCTGGGTGCAGGGCAAGTTGGTCGATGTCCCTTGCCGAGGCGAAAACCTCTTTGGCAAGCCCATGGCTGATAAGGCTGCACAAATTGAGACAGAGACTCTCACCAGGACTAGGCTTTCTAGGAAGACCTCCGCCCCTTCCCAGAAAAAGAAGGGCTCGGGAAAGAAGTCCTTTTACCCGAGGAAGGCGGCTGCCTACAAACAATACCCCCACTATCAGGCCCCTGCAGCTCCCCAACAGGGCCAGCAGGCCAAGGGACGGGGTAACGGGTCCCGTAGGCAGCAAGCCCCCAAGCCTGCACCACCAGCCCTGCTCCGCAGGGTGGGGGTTTTTGACTCCTTAAGCATAGCCTCTCCCCCCCCCGCTGGTTCCTCCCAGCACCGGAGGCCGGCTGGTTCACTTCGCCCACAGGTGGTCCAGCATCACCTCAGATGCCTGGGTGCTTCAAGTCATGCGAGAAGGCTATCTTCTCCACTTCCACCAGGTCCCTCCCTCCTATTTTCCGGGAGAACCTCCACGACCCCCTCTGCACAGGGAATTACTCCTTCAGGAGTTAGCAGGTCTTCTACAGGATCAGGCGGTGGAACCGGTGCCCCACCACCTGAAAGGTCAAGGCTTTTATTCCAGGTATTTTCTAATACCAAAAAGAACAGGAGGCCTCAGACCCATCCTGGACTTGCGCAACCTCAACAAGTTCCTCGTGCGGGAGAAGTTCAAGATGCTTACCCTTGGAATCCTTCTGCCCTACCTCCAGCAGGGAGATTGGCTATGCTCCTTGGATCTAAAGGATGCCTACACGCACATCCTCATCCACCCAAGCCACCGCCAATACCTAAGGTTTGTGGTGGCAGGAAATCATTACCAGTACAGAGTACTACCCTTTGGCCTGTCCTCCGCACCGCGAGTCTTCACAAAATGTCTCGCGGTGGTGGCGGCCCATCTCCGGCTTCACGGCCTCTATGTCTTTCCGTACCTCGACGACTGGCTCATCAGAGCAGCGTCCGCTCTGGAGGTCACCAACGCCACGCGCCGCACGGTGACTCTTCTGCAGTACTTGGGCTTTGTTATAAACTTCGCAAAGTCCACTTTGCTCCCCTCACAGGATCTCGAGTTCATCGGCGCAAGGCTGCACACTCCTCAGGCACGAGCGTACCTACCGCTCGACAGGGCTCAACGGCTCATGGACCTAGCCGACCGTTTTCGCAGCCAGCCCCTGGTCTCCGCCAGGCGCTTCCTGAGACTACTCGGCCATATGGCTTCCACCGTCCATGTGACCCCCAATGCCCGCCTGAATATGCGGCCTGCTCAATGGTGTCTCCGCCGGCAGTGGCGACAAGCCACAGGCGGCCTAGCAGACCTAGTGCGCGTCTCCGAGCCGCTGATCTCGTCTCTCCAGTGGTGGCTTCAGCGGCCGAACCTGATATTCGGCATGCCTTTCCAGTCACCTCAGCCGGCCCGGGTGCTGACAACAGATGCATCCCTCCTGGGCTGGGGAGCGCATTGCCAAGGGGCACGTACTCAGGGCCTCTGGACCACGTGGGAGTCTGCTCAGCAGATCAACTTCCTGGAGCTCAGGGCGATCCGCCTGGCTCTCAAGGCCTTCTCCCACCTGACTTCTCACCAGTCCGTCCTTGTCCAGACGGACAATCAAGTTGCCATGTTCTACGTGAACAAGCAGGGGGGCACGGGCTCCTTCCTCCTCTGCCGGGAGGCACAGAAGCTCTGCTCTTGGGCCGTCAGTCACGGCGTTCTCCTCAAGGCAGTTTATCTCCCAGGGCAAGAGAATTGCCTGGCGGACAAACTCAGCAGGATCCTCCAGCCGCACAAGTGGCGTCTGGATCCCTTGGTAGTTCAGAAGCTCTTTCTAAAGTGGGGCCTCCCCATGGTGGATCTCTTTGCCAGTCCTCACAACCGGCAACTTCCTCGCTTCTGCTCTCGTCAGCCACACCCCCTTCGGGTTGCGGCGAACGCTTTTCTACTCTCATGGTCGGGGAGCCTTCTGTACGCTTTCCCTCCCATCCCGCTAGTCTCTCGGACTCTTTTCAAGGTTCTCCGAGACAAAGCCTTCATGATCCTGGTGGCCCCTCGCTGGCCCAGACAGCCGTGGTTTCCGCTCCTGCTGCAATTAGCGGTGGAGGATCCCTTCCCTCTGGGGTTACAACCGGATCTCCTCACTCAGGATCAGGGGTCTCTGCTACACCCCAACCTCAGATCTCTCAATCTAATGGCCTGGCTGCTGAGAGGGTAGTCCTTGCTCCCCTTCTCCTGCCGGCAGAGGTGGAAGAGGTCGTCCTAGCTTCTCGGCGACCTTCTACCCGCAAATGCTACGCCCTTAAATGGCGTCGCTTTTCCGTTTGGTGTACCCAACAGTCTCAGGATCCCTTCTCCTGCCCGGTGTCGGTGATCCTGCAGTACTTGCTATACCTCTCTAATCTGGGACTTAAGTCCAACTCCGTCAAAGTTCACCTCAGTGCTCTTTCAGCACATCATGTGCCGGTGGACGGCAGACCTCTTTCCAGCGACCCTCTTGTAGCGAGGTTTCTCCGAGGTCTCCTTCTACTTAAACCACCTCTGCGCCCGCCAGCGCCTGACTGGGATCTGAATGTGGTTTTACAGCGGATCACCTGTCCGCCTTTTGAACCTATGGCTACCTGTTCTCTCTCTCCGTTTTTCTTTCTTGGAAAACATTGTTCTTGATAGCCCTCACTTCCGCTAGACGCGTAAGTGAATTGCAGGCCCTCGTGTCTGATCCCCCTTACACTCGGTTCTACAAAAATAGGGTAGTCCTACGGACTCACCCAAAATTTCTTCCAAAAGTGGTCTCCCCCTTTCACATCAATCAGGAGGTGGTACTTCCAACCTTCTTTCCCAGACCACACTCCAGCCGAGCTGAAACGGTCCTCCATACCCTGGACTGTAGAAGGGCTTTGAACTTCTACCTTGACCGTACGCGGGAGCACCGTAAAGCTGCTCAGCTTTTTGTGTCTTTTGACCCCAATAAATTGGGACTCCCGGTCTCCAAGCGTACTCTGTCCATCTGGGTTGCGGACTGTATCTCTTGGGCTTATGGGGCAGCCGGACTCTCCTTGGAAGGTCGAGTCACGGCTCACTGCGTTCGGGCAAAGGCTACGTCAGTGGCTTACCTCCGCTCTGTTCCGCTGGCAGACATCTGCCGGGCCGCTACTTGGTCTTCGAGCCAGACTTTTGCGGTCCATTACTGTCTCGAGAGGGAGTCCCGCAGGGACAGTGCTTTCGGACAGGCAGTCCTCCGTAATCTCTTCGAGGTCTGAGCAACTCCTACTCTCCATCCCGGATGTGGGCTACCGGTGGGTAATAATTCAGCGAAGATACTTTCCTTCTGTGCTGCTGAGCTAGAGGGAGCTCATTTTTGTACTTAGGGTCTCCGGTAGCCTTGAGCTTGGGAGTCCCATAAGTGAGGACTGACTTCCTGCTTGGTCCTGGAGAAAACGTAGTTACTCACCTGTAACAGGTGTTCTCCAGGAGCAGCAGGAATCAGTCCTCACAACTCTCCCTCCTCCCCGTGGAGTTGCAATCATCTGCTTTAGTTTTTTGCAAATTTTTATGCTGCCTTTTTTAGCTATGTCATCTGACTGGCTAAGATGGCACCCTTGGGCGGGAAGGGGACCGCGCATGCGCGCTGCAATTCCCAAAGGCTTTCTTTGAAAGCTGGGGAAAATTGCTCCGCGAGGGCTCCGTCGGCGCCGACGTCACCCATAAGTGAGGACTGATTCCTGCTGCTCCTGGAGAACACCTGTTACAGGTGAGTAACTACGCTTTCTGGACAACAGTGCCTGCTGCTGGTCCATCAAGGCAAACTGCTCTCCAGGGCTGCCTTTCTGGACTCCAGACTAGAAGGCTCTGCAGCCTTCGGCACGGGCACAGAGGAATTCTGTCCAGATGCCAGCTCCCCCGAAGGGGAACTCTCGATGAGGATAGTGTCTGAGGACCGAGGCTGGTCCGCGGTCAGATCCTTCCAGGGGACCTTCGCAGGCCGCTCCTTCTCCAATGACTCGGACGAATGTCTCGGACTGCGGGACGGGTCTCGGGGAACACCCGAACTGTAGGAACCATCCAAGGATGCTACCGTCAAGGGTTTCTTCTTATTCCTGGGCTCCCTTGAGGGAGACCCCCTTTGAGGACCCACGATGAGGCTTGGGTTCGGAAGGTTCCACCTGAGATGCCGGGGCCTCAGACAAGGCACTGGCCTTCAGAGGCACCGGGGAATCAGGGAAAAGCTTATCGTGCTGCTGCTAGTGGCTCGAGGGCCTTACTTGGACATCCTCTTGTAGAAGACTGCAGGCTGCCAGGTGGCCTAAGGCAGTGGAGACAGCAGTCGTGTGTCTCAATCAAAGACATAATTTTGGAGCACTGATCACACTTATAACCGCTGGTAGCCATGGGGGAAAAAAGTACCCCTGCAAGGTTGAAGACTCCCCGGGCTGCCAGTGGGAGAGAAAAGGCATGAAGATGCCAGGAAAATAAAAACAAAAGACTACAAAAATGACAACACCACAGAGGCAACAAGGTCTGTAGGCGGGAAGATTACTGGTGCAATACTGGAGGCCAGTATGAAACTCTGAGAGAAAAATCAACTATTTCCTGGGAGAAGCCAGACAAACTTCTGAAGGGCTCCATGGAAAAACAGACTGAGCAAAATGGCACCCTTGGGCGGGAAGGGGACCATGCATGCGTGGTGGCATCTCCCAAAGGCTTTCCGTGAAAGCTGGAGGGATGCTTCCGTGAGGTCTCTGTCGGTGCCGTCTCCCATATGTGAGGATTGAATTCCTGCTTGTTCCCGGAGAAACAAAAGATAACATAAGACAATTCAAAGCTTGCCCAACACACTGTACTTAATTGTTGGCAGCCGGTTCACAACATGATCTCCCTCTGTTATTATGAGACTCCCGCAGAAACGCCTACAGCAGAGAGACCACCTTGCAGCACAAAGCCTCACAGCCCACCTTAACCTTTAATTCAAACATATCTTGGAATAACCCTACAAAGATCTTTGTTTCACTTTGAAAAAGCTTCCTCGGGTTAAATTTAGTGCTGAAAACTGCAAAGATCCAATGTCAGGTGCCACTAGCTTTAAATAGAAGGCAACACCCAATCGGAGATGCTTGCTAATTTTACTTACTGTATTTTTTGTGAGATTATGGAGGTAGGTTCCAGTTTTAATATAAATGGTTTTGTTTTCTACCATTGCTGATTGACTACCTGTACCTCTATGTATGTAGTTTACGTGCTTTGCTGTCCCTGCAATAAGTATTGTGTGGAAGACAGAGACAGCTGCAGATGAGGCTATCACAACATTAAAACAATCTTTTAAAGGTTTGAGAAGAAACACCATTAGTGCAACACTGTATGCAGGACCATCATGTGTTTAAAGATCGAGTTATTGACTTTGTGCCTGTCAAGTCATGGATGGTGGAGGAGCTCAGGGTAAAATATTAGTGCAGCGTGAACAGTGTTGGATTTTCAAACTCAATACTCTTGAACCATTAGGGTTGAATAATAAAATTGACAGGTGGGGGGGGGGGTGTTTCTAGATATTTTTCTGCTGTGTGGTTTGTGTTCAAAGGGTGCTCGCTCCTGTCAATCAGTTTTTGTTGGGCTACTCCCATTTAGTAAGTGTCTCTGATTGGGGGTTGCTTTCTTTTTAAAGCTATTGGTGTCTGATGTCAGATCTTTGCACTGAGTTTTCTGGCACTAAGTTGAACTCCTGAGGAAGCTTTTTTCAAAGCGAAACAAAGATCTTTGTAGGGTTATTCCAAGATTTGTTTGAATTAAAGGTTAAGGTGGGCTGTGAGGCTTTGTGCTGCAAGGGGGACTCTGTAAGAGGGTCTCCACTGTTGGGGTTTCTGCAGGTGTCTCATAATGCTGCCATCAGTTAAGTACAGTATGCTGGGGAAGCTTTGAATTGTCTTCAGGTTCTTATGTTATCTTTTGTATCTCCCCCACAGGTGTCTCTATCTGTATGTGGCTATTTTGAGCTCCTTTGTACAGTAAGATTTGATGGTGTTGAACCTGTGGCTGAGTAATGGTTGCTGCCTTGGAGTACCTTCTGTTTTGTTTTGTTTTTAAAGTAGAACGTTTTTTCAATTTGGTCAACTTACTTTATAAGTAATGAAATAATTTATTATAATTTGAATGGTAGGAGTTTTTTAAGCCTGTGATGTGGAGCTGATCTAATTGCCTATGGCTTTCAGTAGTCACATAGAGAGATGACTTATTATCCTGAGGCTGTCTCCTACATTCTATATTGTTGATATAGTTTCTCTGCTTGATTGTGTGACTCTTATTGGAGTAGTAGTAATTTGGGATTTTTTTTGTTGAAAGTATCTTGGGGTCTGTGAGTGTGCGGTGTGTTAGTAATATTCATGAGAGATGCAGACAGTGCATTTATATTCATTAGGGATATCCTGAAAACCTGACTGGGTTGTGGCCTTCCATGACTGGAGTTGGACACCACTGCCCTAGAAAACAGGTCTCATAACAAGGATTTCATGGTTTGCATTTGTGATTTTGGACTATTAAGGTGAACAGCCTTATTTGGGCACTGGATCATTTTTGGTCACATCTTGTCTATATGTTCCCTGTTTTCTAGCTAGATTCTTGTGGGAGATGGGTTGAAATTTAGATCCTGATCACAATCTAGAGAGTCATCCAGATATATTCCAAGAGGTTGGAGGATTTTTAGGTAGCAATTCATTAACTTGTTCTCTTGGGACTGAAAAATATAGACCAGGGTGCAAAAAAGCAGGCCCTCTGAGGAAACACTTGTACTTCAGATTTTTGGATTGTAGTGCCAGGCTTGGTGTCCATGTCTGATAAAATATGGCAAGCTAAGTATTTCTATCAGGATTTGCTGGAACTGAGGCATACATACAAACAAACTTGGCATTTTTGACTTCTGTTGCTTCTTTTAGTTAGTCATTTTTTGCAATGGTATTTTCTTATGCTGAGGCATTTTTATAATGAGGGGGTGAAGGTGTGTAGATTTTACTGTTTTATTTTAATCTTCCATTTTACAACTGTTTGTACTTCTTTATTAATGTGTTGGGCTGTAATGAGGACAAGCTTAGCAGATACTTTCATAAAGTTAGCATTTACTATATATCAATACAATACAAACTAGAATGAAAACCCCCCCCATAATTTAGTGGCTTACTGACGTGTGTAATTTTAGTCCTTTTTTTTTTGTTTTTTTTGTACTGCTGCCTTTGTAGCTCTGATCAGGAATATTTCCAGTTGTACTCCGTCATCTAACCTGGATGCCAATATGTTCTTGTACGGAGAACAGATTTTGACACATTTCCACCTGATGTAAACAAGATGCTGAAATGGACTCAGAACTGGTCTTCCCTGCCTGTGTGCTCTGTACATCATATGTAGAGTATTTTGTCTTGTAAAATTAAACCACTTTGTAGAGAGTTACTCAAACTCCAAAATTTGGCCCCACCTTCAGAACCATTTTTGATTGGAGAAAGATGCAACTTTGCTCTGAAGTCTCTCTTCAGACCCAAATACAAAACAGGAACTAGAAAGGTTCAAACATAATTCGATAGAGGGTGAACAATAGAAAATTAATATTCGTGAGCAAGCAGGAAATAAATCCTCACATATGAGTGATGTCCTTGACGGAGCCCTGCACAGGAATGTTCCCCAGCTTCTAAAGGAAGCTTTTGGGAGGCTCACCGTGTCTGCCTGCCATCGTGCCATCTTCTCCAATATTCTTTTTTCCGTGTAGCCCCTAGGACATCTTCCTATGTACCAAGGGAAAAAAGGGGGGGTGGGTTGTTCCTTATGGGCCAGGCTTTTTTGCCTTTCTTACCACCTGTTGTCGGTTTAGTCTGTACCAATTGACGTAGATAACACAGGTACACTACCAAAAAACTGCCTCCAGTTTTGCAACTGATTCCTATAGATTTTGGGGTGCTGAATCCAGGAAAAATAGCCAAAATGTTCCATCACGTCACGTTTTCTTGCAAAATTAGATTTCTTACCCATATAAGGAATGTTCACATAATTTCTTTTTAGCCGACTGCAGTTTATTTTCTTGGCCCAAAATAGAGGTTGTAATGGTTAACTAACTAGAAACACTCCCTCATGATATTTTAGAGTGTTTTGTATTCATTTTATACATTAACAGGACAATTGGGAGGCGGGGGGCTAAATCCAGTACTCGCGCTGGCGCATGTTCTTTCCTGTTCGCCTCGCCTCGTTTGCTCGCTCAAACACGGTGGTTGCAACATGAACATTCCTGTCAAATTTCAGTTTCTTGCAATTCATTATTACCTTTTGTTTGCTCAGTCGTAATCCAGCTTTATTCCGAAGTGGTTCACTACAGTTGTAGTTTGCAGTGCTGTGTATTTGTGATGGCTCACAGAGCCAGAGGTTGCGTCAACTCTCCGGCTCCTCACAAAGTGTGCAAGACATGTGAGGAAGATCTACGCTTATGGATGAAAGGTAAAAAACAAGCATTTCGTTTCGGAATACCTATGATGTGGCGTGAACAAAGAGACCACAGCAGTGACTGCTATTTTTGCTCTTGCATTGTGAAGGGATACAACTTAAAAAAATAAGAACGTAATAAGTTACCCCAACCTTCCCTCAGCAATTAGGCCTATGCCTCATAGCAACGAAGTACCTGTGCCTGAACCACCAAAATCTTTGGATCATATTTGTGTGGACGGTTCTGATTATGATGAGACTCATCAGATGGCTTTTCCCGATGAGTCCAGTACTTCCGAGTTTGAAACTGAACCAGATCCGAAACCTGAACTTTTCTCTCAAGCTGAATTGAATGATTTAGTCCGGGATTTAGGACTCCCAAAAGATGCTGCCCAACTGCTAGGTTCTCGGCTTAAACAGAAAAATCTATTGTCACCAGGAACAACTTTTTATTGGTACCGCAACCGCGAGACACAATTTTTGAAGTATTTCAGCAAAGAGGAAGATTTGGTATTTTGCAACGATATATACGGAGTGATGGAAAAGTTTAAACTCAAGTATGATCCTGCTGAATGGCGGCTGTTCATTGATTCGTCAAAAGACAGCATAAAAGGTGTTCTTCATAATGGCAACACATTCGCTTCAGTTCCTATTGCTCACTCTGTTATTCTCCAAGAAAAATATGAGAATTTGGCCCTGATTCTTCAGAAGATTCGTTATGATGAGCATAAGTGGATGATTTGTGGAGACTTTAAAATTCTATCCATGCTATTAGGGCAGCAATCCGGTTTCACCAAATATCCCTGCTTCCTTTGCTTGTGGGATAGCCGGGCCCGCGACCTACACTGGGGGAAAAAAGACTGGCCAATTCGGGAGTATTTGAGACCCGGTGAAAAAAATGTTCTTCATGAGAGCTTGGTACCTCGTGATAAAATTCTATTGCCACCTCTCCACATTAAGTTGGGTCTCATTAAGCAATTCATCAAGTCCCTTCCAAAAGATGGTGAGTGCTTTCAGTACCTTTGCTCAAAGTTCCCCCGACTTTCTGAAGCAAAGCTAAAGGAAGGAGTGTTTGTTGGCCCTGATATAAGGAAACTCATTTCAGATGGAGCATTCGCTGAAACGATGTCTGAGAAGGAAAAAGAAGCCTGGGATTCCTTCAAGGATGATGATCTCAAATTCTTGGGGAACAGGCGGGATGAGAACTATAAGGATATTGTTGCCAGGATGCTCAATGCCTTCAAAGAACAAGGCTGTAACATGAGCCTGAAAGTCCATTTCTTGCACTCCCATGTGAACTACTTTCCCGAAAACCTGGGGGCGTACAGTGAAGAACAAGTTGAAAGGTTTCACCAGAACATCAAGGACGCAGAGAGAAGGTACCAAGGAAGATGGAACACCACTATGATGGCTGATTTCTGCTGGTTGCTGCTGCGGGAAACCCCAGATGAAAAATACGCCAAGCAGCGCACCAAGAGAAGCATTCGGGGGAAGAAGAAACGGGCCCACCAGGAGATTGATTGACCCAAGAATGACTTTAAAATCTAAACTGTGTTGACAAATATCGTGTTTTTACTAAACTTTGAAATAAAAATTTGCTAGTTATTACCACAGTGTCGGATCTCATTTATTAGAATTTTATTTTCACACCATCGGGTGTTTGTCTTCATGTATTGCAATGGTGCGGTTTGCGTTTTCTATTCTTACATACATACATACCTGTACAACATTTTTTGCACATTTCTTTGCTTTGCTTTGTGTCTAACCTCGCTCTTATATGCTCAATGTTTGTGCACATGTATGTGGCTGTTTTAAGTGCAGACAATTTTGCTACCATCACAGTGTGTTTTGTTGACATTACTCTATTCTTATGTGCTGCCTTGTTACAATTTTCTTTATTCTTATTTGAATAACTACTAAACAATTAGTATAAAGAATTCATCCAAGAAACTTTTATCTCGATCGCACTCAATCTGAAACGTTCACCTCAAACTGCTAACCCAATGTAGCAAAAAATCTGTACGTGATGGAGCAAATTGGTTACCAGATTTGGATTCAGCGCACCAAAAAACGTAAAAATCAATCGAAACATTAGAGGCAGTTTAAAAAAATTTTTTTTAGTGTACCTATGTTATTTTTCTTTTCTCTTTTCTTGACTTTTTTCCCTGCCTGCAACCATTACTGAGTTTGATTTGGCAGCGGTGATACTTTTTGAAATGTCTAAGCCAGCTAGTGGCTTCAAAAAAATGCATGATCATTTCTCAACCATTTCTAATTCATCAGCCTGCGGCCTGAATCTGTGCCTGCAGGTGACGTGACGGCAACTGAAGGGTTGAGAAAAACAGGAGTTCCTCTTCGGCTGATCAGATTCAGCATCCTCTGCCCGATACCAGTCAGTGCCTTCCAAGGTCTCTGCTGAGGTTTCCACGGACAGGGAGGTCCATACCCATTCGGAACCGGGGGACCCAAGTAACTAGAGGAGACCCTCTGAGAACCAATTGACGACCAAGGACAATCACTGGGATAGACCCAGGTGCATCGTCATCGTCGCCCTTCTCGACGCAATCAACATCTGGCAATGCTGCTTATGTCTTCAATTAGCTCTCCGTCCACCAAGAGGAAGAGGTGGACAGAGTTAATTGAAGACATAAGCAGCATTGCCAAGAAAGGGGAAGTGCTACTGATAGGGGATTTCAATATGCCAGATGTTGTTTGCCACATTCATGCTGCAGTATCTAGAAGTAAGGAGATCCTGGATTCTCTACAGGGAGAACTATTCAGGGAACTGGTAACAGGACCCACACGTGAAGGGGCCATACTGGACTTGGTGCTTACCAATGGTGAAAGTGTTTCTGATGTTATAGTGGGAGATCATTTTGCATCCAGTGATCACCAGATGGTGTGGTTCAGTATTAGGACTAGGGCTGTTAAAATCCATTCAAAAGTGAGGGTCTTAGACTTTCGGAAAACTAACTTTGCCAAGATGGGCCAATACCGCAGGGAGTTATTAGAGGATGAGAACAGCTGGGGGATGTAGAAAACAGTGGTCAAAACTGAAAGGGGATATTTTAAGGGCAACCAACTTTTCTGTTAAAATGGTAAAAGGAAAAGGAGACTGCTATGGTTTTCCTACAGAAGCTCTCCAGATCAACCAACAGTAAGGATTTAAGGGTTTGTTGTATTATATTAAGTTGTTAGCTCTCTGACTGGGAGCTCTTAAAAGGGTTTTTTGTACATTTTTTTTTTTAATATTTTATTTTGCATTTTCTTGAGATACAAATTACACAGGTACACTAAAAAAAATTTTTTTTAAACTGCCTCTAATGTTTCGATTGATTTTTACGTTTTTTGGTGCGCTGAATCCAAATCTGGTAACCAATTTGCTCCATCACGTACAGATTTTTTGCTACATTGGGTTAGCAGTTTGAGGTGAACGTTTCAGATTGAGTGCAATCGAGATAAAAGTTTCTTGGATGAATTCTTTATACTAATTGTTTAGTAGTTATTCAAATAAGAATAAAGAAAATTGTAACAAGGCAGCACATAAGAATGGAGTAATGTCAACAAAACACACTGTGATGGTAGCAAAATTGTCTGCACTTAAAACAGCCACATACATGTGCACAAACATTGAGCATATAAGAGCGAGGTTAGACACAAAGCAAAGCAAAGAAATGTGCAAAAAATGTTGTACAGGTATGTATGTAAGAATAGAAAATGCAAACCGCACCATTGCAATACATGAAGACAAACACCCGATGGTGTGAAAATAAAATTCTAATAAATGAGATCCGACACTGTGGTAATAACTAGAAAATTTTTATTTCAAAGTTTAGTAAAAACACGATATTTGTCAACACAGTTTAGATTTTAAAGTCATTCTTGGGTCAATCAATCTCCTGGTGGGCCCGTTTCTTCTTCCCCCGAATGCTTCTCTTGGTGCGCTGCTTGACGTATTTTTCATCTGGGGTTTCCCGCAGCAGCAACCAGCAGAAATCAGCCATCATAGTGGTGTTCCATCTTCCTTGGTACCTTCTCTCTGCGTCCTTGATGTCCTGGTGAAACCTTTCACCTTGTTCTTCACTGTACGCCCCCAAGTTTTCGGGAAAGTAGTTCACATGGGAGTGCAAGAAATGGACTTTCAGGCTCATGTTACATGCTTGTTCTTTGAAGGCATTGAGCATCCTGGCAACAATATCCTTATAGTTCTCATCCCGCCTGTTCCCCAAGAATTTGAGAACAACATCCTTGAAGGAATCCCAGGCTTCTTTTTCCTTCTCAGACATCGTTTCAGCGAATGCTCCATCTGAAATGAGTTTCCTTATATCAGGGCCAACAAGCACTCCTTCCTTTAGCTTTGCTTCAGAAAGTCGGGGGAACTTTGAGCAAAGGTACCGAAAGCACTCACCATCTTTTTGAAGGGACTTGATGAATTGCTTAATGAGACCCAACTTAATGTGGAGAGGTGGTAATAGAATTTTATCACGAGGTACCAAGCTCTCATGAAGAACATTTTTCTCACCGGGTCTCAAATACTCCCGAATTGGCCAGTCTTTTTTCCCCCAGTGTAGGTCGCGGGCCCGGCTATCCCACAAGCAAAGGAAGCAGGGATATTTGGTGAAACCGGATTGCTGCCCTAATAGCATGGATAGAATTTTAAAGTCTCCACAAATCATCCACTTATGCTCATCATAACGAATCTTCTGAAGAATCAGGGCCAAATTCTCGTATTTTTCTTGGAGAATAACAGAGTGAGCAATAGGAACTGAAGCGAATGTGTTGCCATTATGAAGAAGAACACCTTTTATGCTGTCTTTTGACGAATCAATGAACAGCCGCCATTCAGCAGGATCATACTTGAGTTTAAACTTTTCCATCACTCCGTATATATCGTTGCAAAATACCAAATCTTCCTCTTTGCTGAAATACTTCAAAAATTGTGTCTCGCGGTTGCGGTACCAATAAAAAGTTCTTCCTGGTGACAATAGATTTTTCTGTTTAAGCCGAGAACCTAGCAGTTGGGCAGCATCTTTTGAGAGTCCTAAATCCCGGACTAAATCATTCAATTCAGCTTGAGAGAAAAGTTCAGGTTTCGGATCTGGTTCAGTTTCAAACTCGGAAGTACTGGACTCATCGGGAAAAGCCATTTGATGAGTCTCATCATGATCAGAACCGTCCACACAAATATGATCCAAAGATTTTGGTGGTTCAGGCACAGGTACTTCGTTGCTATGAGGCATAGGCCTAATTGCTGAGGGAAGGTTGGGGTAACTTATTACGTTCTTATTTTTTAAGTTGTATCCCTTCACAATGCAAGAGCAAAAATAGCAGTCACTGCTGTGGTCTCTTTGTTCACGCCACATCATAGGTATTCCGAAACGAAATGCTTGTTTTTTACCTTTCATCCATAAGCGTAGATCTTCCTCACATGTCTTGCACACTTTGTGAGGAGCCCACGGTTTGTCTTGATCGCCTAACTTCAAACCGAAATAGGCGAAATATACTTTTTTAATAAATGCAGAAATGTTCCTCTGCCGCTTTTTCACGGTATATTCCCCACAAATAAAACAAAAACTGTCCGGAGAGTTGACGCAACCTCTGGCTCTGTGAGCCATCACAAATACACAGCACTGCAAACTACAACTGTAGTGAACCACTTCGGAATAAAGCTGGATTACGACTGAGCAAACAAAAGGTAATAATGAACTTGCAAGAAACTGAAATTTGACAGGAACGTTCATGTCGCAAACACCGTGTTTGAGCGAGCGAACGAGGCGAGGCGAGCAGGAAAGAACATGCGCCAGCACGAGTACTGGATTTAGCCCCCCGCCTCCCAATTGTCCTGTTAATGTATAAAATGAATACAAAACACTCTAAAATATCATGAGGGAGTGTTTCTAGTTAGTTAACCATTACAACCTCTATTTTGGGCCAAGAAAATAAACTGCAGTCGGCTAAAAAGAAATTATGTGAACATTCCTTATATGGGTAAGAAATCTAATTTTGCAAGAAAACGTGACGTGATGGAACATTTTGGCTATTTTTCCTGGATTCAGCACCCCAAAATCTATAGGAATCAGTTGCAAAACTGGAGGCAGTTTTTTGGTAGTGTACCTGTGTTATTAATAAAGAAATACCACAAATGTTACAATAAATTCACTCTACAAGAATATCATAATCACATAATTTAAAACACATTAACGGAAGGAGAGATATCAATAAAGAAACAAATACAGAAATAAGAGATCCTAGATCCCACATAAGAGAGCGAAAAATAAATCAGCATTCCACCTAAACCTTTCCAATAGCTTCTTTACTAACTAAGAAAGCTTGTAACTGAATAATCTCTGTAAAGACATAGTTCTGCTCTTCTAAAGTAATAAGACAACGACAGGGAAATTTTAGAAAATATGAAGCCCCCAATGCAAGCACTCTAGGTTTTAAATCTAGGAACTGTTTACGGCGTAACAGTAGTTCGACCAATATCAGGAAAAACCTGGATTTTAAAACCACAAAACTCTTGATCCTTATGTTTAAAAAAGGCACGGAGTACCTTCAACTTAACAGATTCTAAGGAAAAAGTTACAACCAATGTACAACGTTTAGGAATAATATCCAGGGAGTCCTCCAGAAAAGCTGTCAAATTTTGGGCTACCGAGTCCTGAGGGAGAGGTACTACTCCCTCCTGATTCGGTACCAGCCCTGGCGAAGTTGAAAAAGAAAACAACTGAAGGACCTCAACAGTTTCCTTAATTTGAAGAACTTCTGTGAAATACTTTTTTAACAATAAATCATAAGAAAGGAGGTGTGTAGTGGGAAAGTTAAGAAATCTAAGATTCCGAGCTCGAGATTGATTCTCAACGAGCTCCAAGCGATAAGAAACCGCCGAAAGCTCCTTAAGCAAGGCCACATTATTAGTGGCACAAACTTGAAGTTGAGAGTCAATACGAGCCGTGGATTCTGTTAAAGAAGAAAAATGATAATCAACCACTTTCACCTTACTTACTACATCATGAGAAAAAGAGCACATTTTTAAAGCAAGGTTACTTTTTTTGGTGCTTTAGTGGGACTTTCCTTGAGCACAGTGGGTGGTTGAACTCCAGTAACCTCCTCAGCTTTGGGAACTGCTAACACCTAATCAGGTGTTAGTTCCCTCCCTACCCATCCTGACTCCCATCCACCCCTAGTGAGTAGTCTTGCTTTATAAGGCACCTCCCCATTTGACAAAGCACAGAGAATTGGACCAGCACATTTTGAAAATAATTAAGGAGATTTAACTGCTTTTTCTCTGAAAGGACAGCTGGGAAACCGGCTGGTACTTGGTAGATCTCTCTTTTGCTTTAACAGATACCTAAGCTCCACAAACAGAACAATGGCTGGGAAAAATCGTATCGCTAAAGCTGTTGCCCCCATTACAGCTTCTGCCTCGGTCCAGACAGAGGTCCTAATGCCAGTTGAAGGACCGGTTCCATGTGCAGGGTGCCTGCATGCTGAAGCTCTGAGGAAACAAGTGGAGGAACTCAGAGAGGAGGTGGCAAGGCTGAGGAGCATTCAAGACAGTGAGAAGTACATTGATGAGATGCTTCTTGCAGCAACAAAGCTCTCCAGCAGAGGAGAAGAATGAGTGCCAACAGAATGTCGATGGTTGGACACAAGCCCTTGAATTGAAGAACCATTATGCAGCCCTGGAAGTGGAGGAGGTGAAAGCATCCCTGGAAAGGGAAGAACCAGAGTTCAAGTACCCCAAAGTTGCAGAATCAGTAACCACAAGGAAACGAAGGATAGTGGTGGTTAGAGACTCTCTTCTGAGGGGTACTGAGGCGTCCATCTGCTGACCAGACTTGATGTCCAGAGAGGTATGCTCTCTGCCTGATGCCAAAATGTTACGGAGAGTTTGCCAAGACTCATCAAGCCCACTGACTATTACCCAATGTTGCTAATCCATGTTGGAACAAATGATACTGCCAGGTATACCTCAGAACGTATCAAAAGTGACTTCATGGCTCTGGGACAGAGGGTGAAGCAGTTAGGTGCACAGGTGGTGTTCTCTTCAATCCTCCCTGTTGAGGGTAAAGGCCAAGGCAGAGAGGCTCACATCCTGGAGACGAATGCATGGCTGCGTGGATGGTGTCGTCTAGAGCGTTTTGGTTTCCTAGACCATGGGATGCTGTTCCAAGGGTTGCAGAGCAGAGATGGCATCCATCTGTCCAAGAAAGGTCAACACGTCTTCAGTAGTAGACTTGGCTAATCTACTGAAGAGGGCTTTAAACTAGATTCGTTGGGGATGGGTGAAGAAAGCCCCCAGGTAAGTGAAAGCCCCCAGGTAGGTGATACATTAAATAACTTTATGGAAACGGGTAACATATGGAAAGCAGTGTGTATAAATGCCCGTAGCATGGGAAATAAGATCCCTGATGTTGAAGCTTTGGTGGGAGTGACTGACTTGGATTTAGTGGCAGTTACAGAAACATGGTTCACAGAAAACCATGATTGGGATGTAACTATACCTGGCTATACTTTATTCAGAAAGGACAGTGTAGGAAGTAGGGGAGGAGGAGTGGCACTATATGTAAAAACTACTATTAAAGCTTTGGAATTACAGAGCTTAAAAGGGAGAGGGGAGGCATTGTGGGTTAAACTAGAAAGAGGGAAAGAGAAATCTATTTGCATTGGTGTGATGTACAGACCTCCCTCACAAGAGGAAGAGGTGGACAGAGTTAATTGAAGACATACGCAGCATTGCTAGGAAAGGGGAAGTGCTACAGATAGGAGATTTCAATATGCCAGATGTTGATTGGCACATTCCTGCTGCAGTATCGTCTAGAAGTAAGGAGATCCTGGATTCTCTACAGGGAGAACTATTCAGGCAATTGGTAAGACACCGCACACGTGAAGGGGCCATACTGGACTTGGTGCTTACCAATGGTGAAAGTGTTTCTGATGTTGTACTGGGAGATCATTTTGCATCCAGTGATCACCAGATGGTGTGGTTCAGTATTAGGACAAAGGCTGTTAGAATTCATTCAAAGGCGAGGATCTTAGACTTTAGGAAGACTAACTTTGCGAAGATGGGCCAATACCTCAGGGAGTCATTAGTTGGATGGGAACAGCTGAGGGATGTAGAAAAACAGTGGGGAAAACTGAAAGGGGATATTTTAAGGGCAACCAACCTTTTTGTTAAAATGGTAAATAAAGGTAAAAGGAAAAGGAGACCGCTATGGTTTTCGAAAGAAGTAGCTGAAAAAGTGAAGAAAAAGAGGGAGTTCTTCATGAAATACAAGAGATCACAGAGAGAGGAAGACAGGCATCTGTATTTGGAAAAATTTAGAGAAGCTAGCAAAGTAGTCAAGAAGGCAAAGATTCAAAAGGAGGAGGAAATAGCCAATGCAATAAAATGGGGGGATAAGACATTTCTCAGATATATTAGTGGTAAGAGGAAGGGCAAGAGTGGTATTGTCAGACTCAAGGGTGCAGGGGAGGAATATGTAGAAGCTGATAAGGATAAAGCGGAATTGCTTAACAAATATTTTTGTTCTGTGTCCACAGATGAAGAACCAGGAGCAGGACCTTAGAAAACACCCACAAATAGGAACAGAAGCAATGGACATCTTGAACAATTTTCAAAAGACTGTGTTCGTGAGAAACTATCTCAACTTAAAGTAGACAAAGCGATGGGGCCGGATGGGATACACCGAGAATACTGAGGGAACTTGGACGTTCTAGCAGCTCCACTGACTGACCTTTCAATGCCTCGTTGGAGTCGGGAGTGGTGCCAAAGGACTGGAGAGGCTCATGTGGTGCCTTTACACAAAAGCGGAAGTAAGGATGTGGTTGAAACTACAGGCCGGTTAGTTTAACTTCGGTGGTGAGTAAATTATTGGAAACCCTGCTGAAAGAGAAAATAGTGAGGTTTCTGGAGTCCAGCGGATTACAGGATCCGAGGCAGCATGGATTCACCAGAGGCAGGTCTTGTCAGACAAATCTGATTGATTTCTTTGACTGGGTGACCAGGGAGTTGGACCGAGGGAGAGCCCTAGATGTGGTGTATTTAGATTTCAATAAAGCCTTTGACACTGTTCCTCACAGGCGACTTATAAACAAACTGAGCACTCTAGGGATGAACCCTAAAGTTACTGCTTGGGTTAGAAATTGGTTGGGTGGGAGGCGACAAAGAGTACAAGTAAATGGAGCGCACTCTGAGGAGAAGGATGTTATCAGTGATGTGCCTCAGGGATCTGTCCTTGGTCTGATTCTTTTTAACATCTTTGTTAGTGATATAGCGGAAGGGCTGTCTGGTAAGGTTTGCCTCTTTGCGGATGATACCAAAATCTGAAATAGAGTAGACACCCAGGAAGGGGTAAATAACATAAGGAGGGATCTAGCTAAGCTTGAAGAATGGTCTAGAATTTGGCAGCTGGGACTTAATGTTAAAAAATGTAAGGTCATGCATTTGGGCTGCAGCAATCCAAGGGAGCAATATAGTATAGGGGATGAAGTACTTTTGTCCACTAAAGAGTGGGACCTAGGCGTGGTTGTGTCTGATGATCTTAAAGTAGCTAAACAGGTAGAAAAGGCGACGGCAAAAGCTAGAAGGATGCTTGGGTGCATACGGAGAGGAATGGCTAGCAGAAAAAAGGAGGTGATAATGCCTCTGTATAAGTCTTTGGTGCGACCTCATTTGGAGTATAGTGTGCAATTCTGGGGACCGCACCTTCAAAAGGATGTGAACAGGATAGAGTTGGTGCAGAGGGTGGCTACTAAAATGCTTAGTGCTCTTCATTATAAAGCATATGAGGACAGACTGAAGGATCTTAATATGTATACCTTAGAGGAAAGGCGGGATAGAGGTGATATGATTGAGATGTTTAAAAATTTCCAAGGCATAAGTACACAGGAGAGCTGCTTTCAATAGAAAGCAAGCTCTGCTACAAGGGGACATGGGATGAGGGTGAAAGGGGATAGATTCAGGAATGATATGCGGAAATATTTCTTTACGGAAAGAGTGGTGGATCTGTGGAATAGTCTCCCTGTAGAAGGTGGTAGAGATGAGGACAGTATCTAAATTCAAAGAAGCATGGAACAAACACAGAGGATCTCTAAAGGAAAAAAGGGGATTGTTGTAGTGGTTGATATGGAAGGGCAGACTAGATAGGCCATATGGTCTTTCTCTATCATGTTTCTATGTTTATGGCACTGGGGTCATCACCACACTCCATCCAGCCCTTTCTGGAGATCCATTTGGTGCCCACTGAGGCAAGCACATCGGGTGGGAAGTCAGAATTGACACCAGTCCCAACAGTCCTCTCTCTGTCCAGCATGTCAGTCTGATGCCTAGGGGCACCAGTGTCCACGCTCAAGGTGTCATGGGTCCCACCAATGTCTACCATGTCCCCAATCGCGGAGCTGATGGGTGGGGGAGACCTGGGCTACTTTCTCTTGGAATCTGAATCAGAGTGGGAGACTGAGGCATCAACTGCATTTGACTTCGTCTCCTGACCTCCCATCCAATCTGTTGCCTCCCTTTGAGGGTGTAAGTTGCCTCCGGAGATCATGTCCTTTCAG
Source organism: Ichthyophis bannanicus (assembly GCA_033557465.1). Lineage (NCBI taxonomy): Eukaryota > Metazoa > Chordata > Amphibia > Gymnophiona > Ichthyophiidae > Ichthyophis > Ichthyophis bannanicus. The sequence goes on from CM066050.1 coordinate 58,836,477, forward strand.
GATTTTGTCAGGGACATGGCAAAAGTCATTCCTTTCTCCGTGGAATTGGAGGAGGAACAGAGGGAAGAGAAGCTTGAGCTTCCCCAGTACCCCTGGGCTCTTAGGGAGGTGGTGACTGTACCTGTACACCATGTTCTACAACAGCTGCTGCTGTGGGAAACCCCTCTCATGGTTCCAGTCATCAGCCAGAAGCTCAATTTCCCTGTATGTGGTCCAGGTGGCCCCAGGCTTCGAGAAGCCTTAACCACCACACAACTCCTATCGTGGTAGTATTGGCCTTGAAGCGGGTTAAGAGCATCAAGACCCATTCTTCGGTGTCCCCAGGCTGGGAGGCTCAAATTTTGGACTCCTTTGGGGGAAAATGCTATTGGGGTTCCATGCTGGTGACCATGGTTCTGTCTTTCCAAAACCTATATAAGTATGTTCCTGAAAGACAACATGATGGACCTGGCAGAATTTTGCTGCTCATGTCCCCGCAGACTGCCTTGAAGCCTTTCAGGCCCTGGTGAGCCATGACTAGGACTGCTCAAAATTCATGGTGTGTGGCACCTACGATGCTGAGTCTGCCAGCAGAGTGGCAACAGTGGGCATCACTGCCCACCAGCTGGCATGGCTGAAGTCCTCTGACTTGGAACAGTGGGTGCAGGACAAGTTGGCCAATGTCCCCTGCTGGGGTGAGAACCTCTTTGGACAGCCGGCAGAGGAGAAGGCGGAGAAGCTTGAGAAGGAGCATATGACCCTCTAGGTTCTTAAAGACTCTGGATCTTAGCAGAAGATATGGGGTAAAAAGGCCACCTGCCCATGCTGATATTACCCGGCCCAGGCCCCCTGCCAGCAGCATAGGGAGAAAGCTCTGAAGGCTCAGTCGGCCCCACAGCCCAAGCTGGGGGTAAGCTTTTGACATATTCTTCAGGGGCATAGCCAGCCGGTTGCTATCCGCTGGGGTACCCCCTCAGATAGGTGGGGCAGCTCATCCACTTACCCCACAGGTGGCCCCTGATCACCTTGGATACTTGGATGTTTTAGATCATCCAAAGTAGATATCAGCTGCACTTTGCCCAGTTGCCGTTTCCGTATGTCTCAGGGGAGTACACCATGGATCCGTTGCACAGAAGCCTGCTACAGAAAGAAGTCTCCACTCTGTTAACCGAACTAGCCATCAAGCTGGTCCCTCTGGCTCAGGTTGGATGGGGCTTCTGTTCCAGATACTTCCTGGTTCCCAAAAAGACCAGCAGATGCAGGCCAATCTGGACCTGAGAAACCACAACCGGTTCCTAGTGCGCAAGAAGTTCAAGATGGTCTTGCCAAGGAAGTTGCTCCCATACCTTCTAAGGATGATCGGTTATGTTCCTTAGCTGTAAACGATGCATACACACACATCCCGATCCATCTGAATCGCAGACGGGTGGCCAACAATATCAATACGAAGTTCTTCCCTTCAGGCTGTCCTCTGTTCCACAGGTCTTCACCAAGTGTCTGGTCGTAGCCGCCTACCTCCAAACCTTGGGGTGGGGGGGGGGAGGGGGGTTGTCTTCCCAAACCTGGACAATTGGATCAAAGGCCCCATGATTGATGGCATCTGGCAGTCTGCCGACCTCGCAGTTGCTGGAGTTCATCAGGGTCCTCCTTGATACCACTTGGGTACATGCCTTTCTACCAGAGGACTGCATTCAATGGCTAGTAGCTGTGGTGGGCGAGGTGCAGTGCCAGCCCCACACAATGGCCTGACCAGAGGTTGAGGGTCTTCATTCATATGATTGCCATAGTGCATGTCACCTCGCAGGCCCATCTCTTCATGCAGCAGGCCCAGTGGACCTTAAGCACACAATGAAAGCAGGCAATGTGCCGCCACCTGTACAGGTTGGTGGTCACTGCACCTCTGGTGCAGTATCTTGATTGGCGGCTCAAGCCGGAGAATCTGCTCAAAGGCCTTTTGTTCCAGATGGCATTCCCCCGCAAGATGCTCACGACAGACACATCCAAGCTTCATTAAGGGGGCTCACCTGGATGGCTTGTGCATGCAGGGTCTGTAGTCCGAGCAGTAGAGCTTGCCCCGGATCAACCTCCTCGAGCTTCAGGCGATAGCCAATGCCCTCTGAGCCTTCAGAGCACACTTGGCTGATCAGGTGGTCCTGATCCAGACAACCAGGTGGCAGTGTTCTACATGATAAAGTAGGGGCCACAGGCTCGTACCTCCTTTGCTGCGAGCTGCTCAGTTGTGGAAGTTTGCCCTGCTCCATAACATGGACCTGAGAGTGACCTATGTGCCTGGTGAGCTCAATGTCCTAGCAGATCAGCTCAACTGAGTCCTTCAACCACGAGTGAACCCTCAACAGGATGGTGGTGGACCAGATCTATCAGGAGTGGGGCACTCCTACGGTGAATCTCTGCCACGGCACACAATGCCCAGGTGGACAAGTTCTGCTCCCAGAGCTTGACTAGCAACCGCCTGGCCTCAGATGCCTTCCTCCTCCACTTGGGGGGAGGGCTTGCTATATGCATACCCCCAATACCACTCATGGTGAAAACCCTCCTGAAGCTCCAGGCCAAGGGCTCCATGATTCTCTTCACGCCTTATTGGTCTCAGCAGCTGAGGTTCCCACTGCTGTTGCAGCTCTTGCAGAGGGACCCTCTCTTCCTGAACTCCATCCCAGATCTCATTTCTCAGGCTGGCAGAACCTTGCTCTCCATCACCATGTCTGCTCTTTGGCCCTCATGACATGGATGCTGAGCATGTGTTCTCTCAGAGCTCAATCTTCCCAAGGTTGTTACAAACATCCTGGCATCCCTATAAGGACTCAACATGCAAGGCCTACCTGCTAAAGTAGTAGAGGTTTGGACCAGCTCTGCATCTCTCAGACTCTGGCCTTAAGTCCAATTCAGTGTGCGTTCACCTCAGCACGATAGGGGGCACACCATAATGGCTCTGGGAGAACCCCATTTTGGCATGTTTCATGCAGGACTCACTCCTCATAAAGCCACCTCTGAAGTCCCCTGTGGTGGCTTGGGATCTCAATGTGGTATCACCCAGCTGATGCAGGCTCCGTTTGAGCCGCTGGACTCTTATCTCCTGAAATTCCTAATCTGGAAGGTCCTCTTTCTGGTGGCAGTTACATCGGCCTGATGCATCAGTGAGCTCCCAGGCTTTGATGACTCACCTGCCGTATACCAGATTTCACTAGAACAGGGTAGTTCTCTGCATGCACCCCTACTTTCTGCCAAAGGTGGTCTCTGTTTTCCACCTCAACCAGTCGATAGTCCTACCGACTTTATTTCCCTGGCGTCATGCTAGCTGGGGTGAGGCGGCATTGCATACTTTAGACTGCAAGCAGGCATTAGCCTTGTATCTGGAGTGCACAAAGGCACATTGCCGGTCCACCCAGCTGTTTGTCTCCTTTGATACCAGTAAGCTGGGCTCAACTGTCTCGAAGCATATACTATCCCTCTAGCTAGCTGCATTGCTTATGCTTAGTCCCAGGCTGGGTTAAGCCTTGCAGCTCATGTCACGGCTCATAATGTCCAAGCTACGGCAGCGTTGGTGGCCAATGTCTGCTCTGTTTTTGCAGAGGAAATCTGCAAGGCTGCTACATGATCTAAGGTGCATACCTTCGCAGCCCATTACTTTCTGGATGGGGGTTCCTGACAAGACAGCAATTTTGGTCAGGCTGTGCCCCGGCATCTCTTTGGATCATTAAGTCAACTCTAGTCCACTGGCCCTCCCACCTGTTCAAGCTTGCTGTTAAGACTCCTCTGGTCATGTCTGCTGAGGATGCTGAATCAGATGAGTCCCTTGGTGGACTACATTGCTGGTTTCTGCAGTTGATTGCCCCTGTTGGGTGGTGGTTCTCCTCTGATTCTGGTAGCCTGTAGCTTGGAAGTCTCATACATGAGGACTTTATATTTCCTGCTTGTTCACAGAGAAAGCAGTTACTCACTTTTGTAGCAGGTGTTCTCAATGAACAGCAGGAATAAGTACTCACAACCTGCTCTCCTCCCTGGGGAATTGCCATGTTGGCTCCTGCTGTTAGACTGAAGATGGTGCTGCAGCAGGCGGGAAGGCAGGCATGCATGGTGTGCCTCCCAAAAGCTTCCTGTGGAAGCTGGGAAGTGTTCCCATGAGGGGTTTTGTTGGTGATGTTGCCATTACAAGAGGACTTATTCCTGCTGTTCACGGAGAACACCTGTTACAGGTGAGTAACTATGCCGTATCTGCACTTTAGATGAGTTAAATATCACGAGCAAGCATAGAGTGGCAATCTAGTGAAGAGTTAGTTTGTAAAGGCAGGTGGGCTTGCTGTGATTACTGGGACTATTTTATTCACCCTATCAGTAGGGTAATACATTGCATTTATTTAGTTGTTTTACGGGGTCACTGGTGAAGTTTGCAGGCTCATGTTGGTTTCAAGACTAAATAATTTGAACCTTCCTTTGATAAACACTATGAAGCTGGACATAGTGATTGTGGAATCACATATTATTCTCTGACCTTGAGTTTAAGTGCCCAACGGAGAGCAATGCACCCACACGGGAGGAAGAGACAAAAAATAGCAGGTGCATCGACAAGTGTCAAAGGCACTTTATTCACCGAAATAAAGTGTCTTTGACACCTGTTGACACACCAGCTGTGTTATGTCTCTTGAGATTGTGTTCCATGCTTCAATAGGTTTTAAAGCAATTACCTTATCTGTCAATACAGTAACTTTTCATACAAAATAGGCACTTAACGATCAAGATGAGTAATTTCTATTTGTAATATTTGTAGTCTCTTTTGGTAACTGATAAGGAAAAGAAGCACTTCTACACAGTTTTTTTTTCCCTGTGTCTTTCACTGTGTTAGTATATTGAGTGGCATGAAGTGAAGCAAAGTTAGACTAGATGTCCTTGAAGACAGACAGATTTTTACACAGTAATTTTTTTTTCTTTTACAAAGTAGCTTTCATTGTCAAAGGATCATTTCAATGTTTGTCAAATCCCTTAACACTGCAATTGTAAAGAGACATGGATGTGCAATGCAGGCATGCTGCTTTTCACTATTTCACATCGACTATCAGGAAAGCTTAAACTATACTTCTAGAACAATTACTACGGGGGAGAGAGACTAAGATAAAATAGATTTTCACTGGCTGCAGATGTCTGAAGACGTTGGATATTACTGTACCATATGCAGCAGTGAGTGTGCCTTGTGAATTCTCGGCAGGCACAGCCAAGTTGAGCAGGCGTCCTCAAAGCATGCAGTCAGATGAGAGTAGCCGTTAAAACCACTAAAATGAGTTATTTAAAAGGAACAGAACAGCCTGCTGCCAATTATAGTGCTATTGGCTTAACCGCAGCTTAAAAATATTCAGGACTGAATGATACTTCAAATCTGAAGTCTTTAAATGTTTGTTTTCTTTATTAGGCTGCTTTCCTTATCGTCACTCCAGTCCAGTCCCTTTACTTCTGGGGTTGCGTAACCCTTCCAGCAGCTTGGAGGCTGAGCCCAACCTTTTTGGAGGTGGAGCGGTATAAATACCACTGAGGCCACCCACCAACTCCAGTAATCTCAGCCTCCAAGCAGCTGGAGGGTTCTGTAAGCCTAGGGCTTACTGGAGTCCTACTTTATATTTATTTCATTAATTTCATTTGTTGCCTTATTTATTTCTTCAGTAATTTTCCTTATTGGTACTTGAATTTATTTTCTAGGGCTCTGCCCCTTTAATTGCTCCTGCTCTCTCCATCTCCCTTCCCCCCCCCCCCTCCCACCGGATCGGGCATCGGAGGTGAGTTGCTGCTCGCGGCATCGAGGAGGATCTATCTGTCCTCCTCTGCTGCTGAGATACCAGCTCCTGCGCCTTCTTCATACAGATCTGCCCTGCCTCGCGCCGAAGCCCTACTGGAGACTGAGCGCTTGAGGCAGCGTCGCTAGCCTACGTTCACCGCCAGACCCGTCCGGGAACGGAAGGACGCGGCGGCGAGACCCGGTCTCTTCGGGGACCGCGGGGGAACGTTTTAGGCGGCGATCCACAAGGAGAGCAGCGGTTTTCGGCTCCAGAGTGCAGCACGAGAGACAGGCATCTTCCGGAGGAGAGTCTCGCGGTCCCCCGTTCAGGCTCCACGTGGTGAGGCCTACCACGTGTAGAGCCAACGGGTGGTGATCGCTGAGTCGGCCCTGAATCCAGCACAGCCTTTAAAACCGCAAGTACCTCTAATTGAGGAAAGGGAATGTAATTTTATTTTAGTTAATTGGAATTTAACTCTAACTTACATTTTAAGTTAATTTTTTATTTCTATTCTTCAGTTTAATTTTTGTGTTATACTCCGAGTAGATTCTACTTTATTTTGGTTTGCCTCCAAGACTAATAGGCTGTTAGTTTCCTTTCTTATAGGGGAAACATTGAGTCAATCTGCCAGAGGAGAGAGCTATCTCCTTAGTAAGGGGAGATCTTCCCGTTCTGGACTGGAGGGCTTGCAGTAGAAAGTCCTCAGCTCTAGGTCATGACAACCAAGTCTCGCTGCCTTTCCTGTGGAATACGCAGGGGTATATCCGCAGAGACAGGAATCTGCAGGAGCTGTACCGCAGTGGCGGCCTCAGCGGAACAGGAAATTAATTTAACCATGACCCATCCCTCCCAGGGGGGTCAGACGACCTCCTAGAAGGGGAGGGGGGGTCACAAGTCCCTCCTACGTCCTCGGACTTACCCACTCCTTCCCTACCCCCCTCCCTACGGGGGAAGGTGGGGCCGGGGACGACTTCTCCCCGGACTTCATCCTCTTGCTTCACAAGGCCTATTGCTTGCGTAAGCAGAGTTCAGGGGCAGGAGAGGCTGGTCTGGCGATGGAAGACAAGCCAGCCAGGCCCTCGAGGGCGAGCAATCCGGATTCCGGCATTCCACCTAAGCGCCCCCAGATGAGTGAAGAGGAGCACCTCTCACAGGGATCCCCGGAGGAGATTTCCTCGGACAAGGACTTGGACGAGGATGAAGAGGAGCTGGAAGAAGGGGAGATTCCAGAAGAAGACCAATCCAGGATAATTAGAGTCTTTCGTCGGGAGGAGCTCCTGGCATTGATTAACAAGTCCCTGAAAGCCCTCAATGTGGCCTCAGATACGCCTGCAGAGGAGGAAGCGTTGGAGGATCCATTGATCCAAGCCATTAGGAGATCCCAGAAGGTCTTTCCTGTGCATAGGGTGGTGCGACAGATGATCCAGGAAGAATGGGACCAACCAAAGTCTAAGGGGGGTCCGGTCCATGCTTCGTCTATATTCTCTTCCAGAGACAAAGAGCTGCTGAAGTCTCCCAGGGTGGATGCGGCGGTGTCAGCAGTCACTAAGAAGACCACTATCCCAGTTGAGGGCAGTACAGCCTTAAGGGATCCTCAAGACAGAAAGTTGGATACTCTCCTGAAGCAAGCATTTGACGTAAGCGCCCTCGCCTTGCAGGCCTCTGTCTCCGGAGCTTGGGTAGCTCGGGCCTGTTTAAGGTGGTCACAACAGCTTCAGGCAGCCGAGGGCTCCGCAGGCGAGGCTCGGACCAACGCAGCCAGGTTGGAATCCGGAGCAGCCTACTTGGCGGATAGTCAGTATGACCTCATCAGAAGCCTGGCAAAGAACATGGCCTCGGTGGTGGCGGCCAGGCGATATCTGTGGTTACGGAATTGGGCAGCGGATACCTCCTCGAAGGCACGCCTGAGCCGACTTCCCTTTAAGGGGAAACTGCTGTTTGGCGAGGATTTAGAGAAGCTGGTAAAGGATCTTGGCGAGTCCAAGGGAGGCAGGCTCCCGGAAGATAGACCGAAACAAGGCCGCCCCCCGCCCAGTCTAGGGACACCCGGAGGTTTCGCCCCGCCAGATCCAACTCCTTTTCCAGGGGACGTTTCCCCTCTAGGGGTCAAGGCTTTCGAGGGTTTCGGGGAGCAGGTTGCGGTTTTGGGGCATCCTCCTCGAGCCTTAGAAAACAACAATGAAGCGACGGGGGTCCAGGGGGAAGAGCTGCCGGTGGGAGGACGCTTAAGACAGTTTCTTCCCGCCTGGTCCCAGGTCACGTCGGATCAATGGGTACTAGAGGTGATCAGAGAGGGCTACGCTCTCGAATTTGCAAAGCAAATACCTCCAGCATTTGCAAAGCAAATACCTCCCTGCAGTACCTCTGCAAAGAAGTCAGCGGTGGAGTCAACCCTCGCACGGTTAATTGCGCTCGGGGCGGTGGTTCCAGTACCTCCAGACCAGTGCGGCTCGGGTCGATACTCGATTTACTTCATCGTGCCAAAGAAGGAAGGTTCCTTTCGGCCAATCCTGGATTTAAAACAGGTCAATCGCTGTCTCAGGGTACCACATTTCCGGATGGAGACCCTACGGTCAGTCATGGCAGCTGTAAGGGGCGGGGAGTTCCTGACGTTCCTCGACATGACAGAGGCCTACTTACATATCCCGGTCAGGAAATCCCATCAACAGTTCCTAAGATTTGCGGTGCCAGCGGGCCACTTTCAATTCCAGGCCCTTCCCTTCGGCCTAGCGACAGCCCCACGGACATTCACCAAGGTGATGGTGGTCGTAGCGGCCTTCCTCCGGAAGGAGGGAATTTTGGTTCACCCGTACCTAGACGATTGGCTGATCCGGGCAAAGTCGGAGGAGGAAAGTCGCTCGGCGACAGACACAGTGGTTCAGCTCCTAGAAGAGTTGGGGTGGGTCATCAACCGAGCAAAGAGCAGGATGACTCCCTCCCAGGATCTCGAGTATCTCGGAGCAAGATTAGACACCGGCAGAGGCAGTGTGTTCCTGTCTCGAACACGGGCAAGGGACCTAAGACTGCTAGTCACACGGTTTCTAAGCAGGCGAACCCCCTCAGCATGGCATTATCTTCAGGTCCTGGGCACAATGGCGGCAGCGATAGAGGTAGTGCCTTGGGCCAGGGCCCACATGCGTCCGTTACAGCGGGCTCTATTGCGTCGGTGGTCTCCGCAACACCATCCCCTGTCAACGCAGTTACCCTGTGCTCCACGGACCAAACGAGCCCTTCGCTGGTGGCAGTGCCCAAGAAATCTGGAGCGTGGGATGCCTCTCGAGCCCCATCTATGGGTACTTTTGACGACGGATGCCAGTCTGGCAGGCGCACTGCGAGGACCAGTTCGTCCAGGGTCGCTGGACCCCGTTGGAATCTCAATGGCCCATAAACAGACTGGAATTGCGGGCCGTCACCCTAGCGCTCAGGGCGCTCGAGTCCTTAGTGCAAAGAAAGGCAATCCGCATCCTCTCCGACAATGTCACCACGGTAGCTTACATCAACCACCAGGGCGGCACCAGCAGCCCCGCCTTGGAGAAGGAGGCGGACGTTCTCCTCCAATGGGCGGAGGCCCGCCTGGAAGCGCTTTCAGCTCAGCACGTGGCAGGCACAGACAATGTCACGGCCGATTACCTCAGCAGGCACAGGATAGACCACGGAGAGTGGGAACTGGAGCAGTTGACCTTCGACCAAATAGTGGCCCGTTGGGGGCTCCCAGTAATGGATCTCATGGCGAGATTTTCGTCAGCCAAGGTGGACCGATTCTTCAGTCGGCGGAAGGAAAGAATGTCCGAAGGCCTGGATGCCCTGTCTCAGAAGTGGCCGGCGGAGGGCCTTCTCTACGTATTTCCTCCTTGGGCTCTGATCGGAAAGGTTCTTCAGCGAGTGGAGTCCCACCAGGGTCTGGTAATCCTCATAGCTCCGGATTGGCCTCGCCGCCCCTGGTATGCGGATCTGGTGAGGCTGTTAGCTGACCAGCCTTGGCGGCTGCCTTGCAGAAGGGACCTGCTCAGGCAAGGCCCGGTTCGGATGCCTCACGTGGATCGATTCTCGCTTACGGCCTGGCTATTGAAAGGGCGCGGCTCCTGAAGCGAGGTTATTCTGGTGCAGTAATCTCAACGCTGTTGAATGCAAAGAAACGCTCGACCTGTCTCTCCTATGTAAGGGTTTGGCGCATCTTCGAGGCATGGTGTGCGGAGCACCGAAGAAAACCCCTTGCGGCCTCAGTCCCGGAAATCCTGGAATTCTTGCAAGCGGGTTTTGACAAGGGTTTGGCGCACAGTTCATTACGAGTCCAACTAGCCGCTATCGCTTGCTATAGAGGGAAGGTCCGCGGCAAGCTCCTAGGGGCCCACACGGACGTCTCCAGGTTCCTAAGAGCAGTTAGACGTCTGTGTCCACAGCGGAGGTCGGTCATCCCTCCCTGGGATCTTAACCTGGGGCTAAATGCATTGGTAGGGGAACCCTTTGAACCGGTAAAGAGGGCTTCCTTGAAGGACTTAACCCTGAAGACAGTCTTCCTGGTCGCGATCTGCTCGGCCAGGCGGGTCTCTGAGTTGCAAGTGCTGTCCTCCAAACTCCCCTTCCTGTCCTTTCTTAAGGACAAGGTGGTCCTACGCACGGTGCCCTCCTTCCTACCCAAGGTTATCTCTCCCTTTCATATAAACCAGACGGTCACCCTCCCGGCCTTCCCAGCCGAGGGTCTTGTAGGTAGGGATAGCAGGCTTCGTCTACTAGATGTCCAGAGAGCCTTAAAGCGCTACCTCTCCCGCACAGCTCCCTTCCAGAAATCCGACCGGCTGTTTGTCCAGTTCGGAGGTCCACACAGAGGGGAGGCGGCGGCCAAGGCCTCCATCTCCAGGTGGATCAGAGAAGCGATTTGCCTCCGCCTACATCCTGAAAGGTAAGCAGGTTCCGGTGGGGCTGCGGGCACACTCCACCCGAGCTCAGGCTACTTCGTGGGCAGAGTTCAGCCTAGTCCCTCCGTTGGATATTTGTAGGGCGGCGACTTGGTCCTCTCTGCATACCTTCACCAGGCACTAGAGGCTGGACGTACAGAGTTCAGCGGACGCTTGGTTTGGCCTAGCGGTTCTTCAGTCCGGTTTGCCGGATCCCACCCAGGATTGAACTGCTCTGTTACATCCCAGAAGTAAAGGGACTGGACTGGAGTGACGATAAGGAAGAAGTAATTAGATCTTACCTGCTAATTAGTGTTCCTGAAGGAACGACAGTCCAGTCCCTGATCCCACCCGGTTATGTCGGACTTGAAGGCCTATCGGGTAAGGGCGGAACGGCGGACCGAGCGGGGAACCAGGTCTGGGTGAAGGAGGCCAGGAGAAAGTAGGCTCGGGCAGTATCGGACAATCCACCTACGGTGCCATTCCTCCTCCTCTACCCCTATTACCTATTTCCTTAAAAAAAAAAAAAAAAAAAAAAAGGGCGAGTTTGCATATTATGTACCCCTTTGCGGGGTTAGGTTATAGTTTATAATTTTTTTACAGATGTTCGTTTAGTCTGCTTTTTCATTCGATTACTGGAGTTGGTGGGTGGCCTCAATGGTATTTATACCGCTCCACCTCCAAAAAGGTTGGGCTCAGCCTCCAAGCTGCTGAAAGGGTTACGCAACCCCAGAAGTAAAGGGACTGGACTGTCGTTCCTTCAGGAACACTAATTAGCAGGTAAGATCTAATTACTTCATCTTCTCCTAGCTATGGTAGTTTTGGTAAGAAGGCAGGAATAGGGAGGAAGGTTTGTATACACAGAAATGCTTAAGTTAGGTATGTTCCTTGCATTTGAAGTATGGTGTCCTAACATAGTAACATAGTAGTTGACGGCAGATAAAGACCAGCATGGTCCATCCAGTCTGCCCAGCAAGATGGCAAGAGCAGGTGCACCTGTTGCTCCGCGCAGGCCACCCCTCCCCATATCCTTGTTCAGGGGTAAACCTACCACTCCATGTAGGACACCCCTATTTGTTGAGACGTTATATGGTTCAGAAGTTAGATGGTACTGTTTATTTTGTTTTTATCCTATTGCTGTAAAGGGATCCTCTGTGTTTGTCCCATGCCTTTTTGAATTCCGTCACCGTGTTCACCCCTACCACTTCCATTGTCCTAAAGCTTTAGTTATGAATACCTATGGATAACTATTTTTTTTTGTGATTCACTCTGGTTGACTGAAGGTCTGATGGGAGGAATATATCAAAGATTATAAAAGGGCTGTATCTGCAGCCTCTGTATACCAAGCTTACAAGAGCTCCTGTCCACTATATAAAAATTCAAATGCGGCTGCACATTTTTCTCCTTGTGGTAATTGTTAAATTATATGTAATATATATTAAGGATCCTGTACAGTATATTTTAGAGATTAGTAATGCCAAGGTAGACAAGACTCCAGAAACGTTTATGCATGCTTTGGAGAAAAACTGAGTAGTTAGGATATGGAAGAAGATATGCCTAGTTGGATTCTAAATCCCACCATTGGGTAAGGAAGTGGTGTTTAGCACAATGTGTTGACAGATTTCAGTCTTTGTCACAAAACCATCTATGGCTATAGCATACAGAACCTAGTGGTTGAACATCTCTTATACTGTACATACAATATTTCAACACTATAGGTCTTTGTCCTAACACTTTATTTCATAACTACATCCAGTACTTTATTGCTGATTTGATGAAATACAAGAAAATACCAGTGTGAGGTATTTCTCAAAGAAAATGCCCAATGCAAATCTGCTGCCTCAAGAAGGTCTAAGACTTTGGCGGGATGGGGTTGTGATGCTAATAATGGGCTCTCATCTTTACAGCTAGATGAAACCAACAATCTTGGTATCACTAATCCTAGCAGAGACATCTGCATTATAAGGTTTGATTCCTTGTATTTGAGTAACTACAGTTAGCTGCCTTCCTTAGGATGCCTAATTTAAAAAAAAATCAGAGTATGTCTACAGGAGCACTTGGAGGAAAAAAATAAAGGGCTACAGCTTTTGGCACTTCATTGCTCCATAAATAGGAGTCATCCTACTTCTGTCTACCCTTCATTGTCCCGAGCTGAAAGATGCAGGTGAGCTGCTGATTTTTTGGCTGGGTCAGAACCAAGAGTTATTCACCTAAAACTGATTCTTTTTCTAATCTATTACTGTTTGCTTCAAATGCTGCTAGCTTGCTTTCCAATTTTATAATACTAATGAGTATAACGTAATTGGTCTTTCTGCATCACCTTTGGCATGGATCCTAGGGTCTTCCTCACTTATAAGACTTTTTTTTTTATTAGGGAGTAGCTAGGCTGGGGGGGTTGCTGTTTGAATAAAGCATACCCATTTGTTTGAATGTGCTTTTGATCTACCATTACATAGGCCTAGGGTCATAAATGTACAGTGGCTTGTATTGATGTTGGTTTGTCTTCAACAAGTTAAGTGATAAGAGACCCAAAACAAGTCTAGTATTTTTCCCTTTAACCAGTGCAGTAGCAACAAGGTGTTAGAAATGTTATTTGGCTATAGAATCATCCTCTGTACCTCTAAGCTATATAAGATTTCTAATCTCTATCTGATCAGGCTTTCATTGTAAGGCTGGAAACTGTGGTGGATAGCGAGACCCTTTTCCTTGGCATTTCTTGGGGGATTCGGGGATGCTTTCACTGAGTGGGGTGAGGTTCAGGAGCAGCAGGTGTCTCTCATAGGCTTTGGTTTGTTTGAAGGCTGTATCTGTACCATGCAGATGATCAAGCATTCCCAGAACTCCATAGCATTGGTTAAACCTGGAAACCAAACAGACATGTTAGAATTCAAAATACTATTGTATTTTTTGAAAGAACTTCCAATTCAATTGGTAATGGCCTTTGAGACTATGGTACACTGATATTTCAGTTGCGCCTTTTGTGGGGGTTTCTCCCATTTTTTTTAACCTGATTTCCACTTCAGCCCACCCTCTATAATGACAATTTTTTGAATGGGAGTGAAGAGGAATAAGGCTTGTGCTGCCTTGGATACCTGGTATGTGCATTTTTAATCTGGCCACTGGGTTTGCTGTTCTACAATGGCAAAGATTCCCCCTCCTCTACACCTAAATGACTATCCATCTTCCACAGTTTATTAAGCACACAGGGACATAAGCTGAGTTAGGACTCCAAACATACAAAGCCACATGCTAAAACATAGCATAGCAGTATTGTTAGCTATCAGTTTTGTCCCAATAACTTCTTTGCTGTGGGTGTTTTGTGAAGCACGCATTAAACCTGAAAAGCAGCTTGTAGCCCCACAGAGGTTAATGTTGTAGTGACTTGTTCAACCTAGGACAAGGTACCAAGTGGGCCTGGTGAAAAAGCACAGATCTCCAGGAACAAGCAGGAATAAGTCCTCACATATGGGTAAGTCGGAACCGACGGAGCCCGCGCGGGAAAGCTCCCCAGCTTTTCAGATGAAAAGCTTTTGGGGCTTCCCACAGCGCATGCGCGCTGCCTTCCTGCCTTCCTTACCAGCTCTCTTCAGTTTCTCTTTTTCCGCGGAGCCAGCAGGTCGTGTTCCTGTCACCGCTGAAGAAATTGTTATTTTAATTTGTTTCTTTTGACCGCGTACCTGCCTTCCCCATACCATAACCAGTACTGCCGGTCTCTCTTTCTTTAAAAAAAAAAAAAAAAATCTTTTTTTATTTTCTCAGCACAGCTTGGTAACTTTTGTTAGGCCTTCAGGCCTACACAAATTCTCCTCATGGAGAAACCAGCTCCTGGTTTTAAAAAGTGTACCAAGTGCAATGCTGTTATTTCTCTCACAGACACCCATGAATGGTGTCTTAAATGTTTAGGACCTGACCACTCCATACCGGACTGCCCATTCTGCTCCCAGATGTCTAAACGTGGTATGCAGAACCGGGCCAACAAGTTCCATGTGCTGTTTGCTTCGGATAATCCAGCATCACAGTCATCCAGGTCTTCCTCTCCGGATGGATCTCAGGTAACCAAACTTTCTGTGGGCAAATCCTCTAAAAGCAAATCTCTTTCAAAAGATCGAGAGGCTCTCAATCTTGAGTTCGAGGATTCTGCCCAGACCAAAAAACCCCGGCGGGAGGCTCAGGCCTCCAAAGCATCACCTATGGGGTTACAGGTTGACATCGATGGCACGGCCTCGACTGATCACCTGTTAGACTGCTCTGGGGTACCGGTCGATACCAGTACCGACATCCAGGCAGCAGTGGCGTCCATAGGCAATACTGTCCAGACCATGCAGCAGGCCGTTTTGGCTTTCATTAAGGCTGCGACGCCCTCGGTACCGATTCCATCGGTACCGACCCCGGTTCCGGTATCCACACCGGAACCGAGACCATCGACTTCCAAGCGTCGATCGGTTCCGCTTGCTGGATTCAGGCTTTTGCCCGATACCAATCCCATGCCCGATACGCCCGATGTCTATCGATCGGTACGCGTATCGTGCATTGCAAGCACAGAGAGAATACTCAGATTCTTCTGATGAGTTCAATTCCTCTGATGACTCTGCTGAGTTTGATCTTCCTGAGGAGCCCTCTTCTCTAAAGAGGAGGATGTCTCCTCCAGAGGATTTATCCTTTCAGGATTTCATTGTTGATGTAGCTAAAGCACTTTCTATTGCTACATCTGCTGAAAAGGAATCCAGATCAAAAAAATTGGATATTTTAGGATACTCTAAACCTCCTAAAGAGGCAGTTACTCTGCCTATCCATGAAATCCTTCAAGAACACTTGATGGATTTGTGGGAGACTCCTCTAACCCTGTCTCCTCATTCCCGTAGGTTGGACACCATGTACCGGGTCCCTCCTTCTCCTGGGTTTCAAAAGACTCAGCTGCCTCACCACTCCATTGTGGTGAAGTCTGCTATGAAGAAGATAAAGAGTCCTAAAAGGCATTCCTCTACCCCTCCAGGGCGAGAATGTAAGACCCTCGACTCTTTTGGTAGAAAGATCTTTCAGGCTAGTATGCTTATAGCCAGGATCAATTCTTACAGCCTTTATATGGGCATGTTTCTCAGAGAACTTGCCCTAAAGGTACGGCATTTAGCCCCCTTTATCCCTGAGGATAAAAAGGAGGACTTCACTACTCTGGTGACACAACTTTCAGAGGTCTCCAAGTTTTCCAACAGGGCAGCCTTTGATTCCTTTGAGGTTGCTGGCAGGGCTTCGGGAATCGCTATTGCAGCCCGACGTCTTGCTTGGCTCCAGGCTTCTGACCTAGAACCCTGGGTCATGGATGGCTTAAGGAATCTGCCCTGTACAGGAGAGAACTTATTTGGTGAGGACTGGCAAATTAAAGCTGCTCAAATGGACGCAGAAAATGCCACTCTAGATAGACTTTCTAAGTCTACTTCTACTCCTGCCAAAAAGAAACCTTTTAAAAGGCCGTACTACAAGAAGGCCAGATTTTCCACAAATACTGGCCAACAATCTTCTCAGCCTCGCTTTGCTGCTAAACGTCAGCAATCTAAGCAAGTAAAGTCAAAGTCTGCAGTGTCTGCTACACCCCAGCAGGCTCAACCCCCTCAGGGGTTTTGACTTGCCCCTAGAGAACTTACCATTTCTGGCTCTGGAACAACCAGAGCCTCTCACCATACCGGGAAGGTTAGCTCACTTTGCTCCCAGATGGGAGCAAATAACATCAGAGCAATGGACCCTCTCTATCATCAGAGAGGGCTACAAACTTCATTTCTCCAGCCTTCCTCCCCATACCATGGTGAGGCAATTCAGTTCTCCCCCATCTCTTCTGACCCTGTTGGGTCAGGAAGTCTCCTCTCTCCTTGCCCAAGGGGCAATAGAGGAGGTTCCTCTTCCTCAACAGGGGTTAGGGTTCTACTCCCCTTATTTTCTCATAACAAAGAAGACAGGGGGCTTCAGACCTATCCTAGATCTGAGAGAATTGAACAAGTTTCTATTCAAGGAGAAATTCAAAATGCTCTCTGGGCATTCTCCTTCCATACCTTCAGAGTCAGGATTGGCTTTGTTCTCTAGATCTCAAGGATGCGTACACTCATATACTCATCCATCCATCCCACAGAAAATATCTTCGATTTCTGTTCCAGGGAAAACATTTCCAATACAGAGTACTTCCCTTCGGTCTCGCCTCTGCTCCAAGAGTATTCACAAAATGCATGGCAGTCGTAGCCGCATTTCTAAGAGGCATGGGAATCTTCGTGTTCCCATATCTGGACGACTGGCTCATCCGAGCTCCATCTCAGTCAGAAGTCCAGATTTCCTTGGACCGCACAAGGCGTATTCTTCAATATCTGGGACTTGTGGTAAACATTCCCAAGTCCCAACTCATCCCTACTCAGTCCCTGGAATTCATAGGGGCTTATCTGGATTCCACCACTGCAAGGGCCTACCTTCCTCTGGTCCGAGGCCAACGGCTAATAAGCTTGGCCTCCCAGGCTCAGTCCAGAAGTCACTTGTCAGCCAGAGAAATGCTGCAACTTCTGGGCCACATGGCCTCCACGGTTCATGTGGTGCCCTATGCTCGTCTCCATATGAGAGCAGCTCAATGGACATTGGCCACCCAGTGGTCTCAAGCATCGGGACTGCTGTCAGACCAGGTACTCACCTCAAAACGTCTGTTTTGGTCTTTCCAGTGGTGGACATCCTCCAAAAATCTGTT
Organism: Ichthyophis bannanicus; assembly: GCA_033557465.1. Lineage (NCBI taxonomy): Eukaryota > Metazoa > Chordata > Amphibia > Gymnophiona > Ichthyophiidae > Ichthyophis > Ichthyophis bannanicus. The sequence continues at coordinate 58,853,846 of CM066050.1, forward strand.
GTTGGGGACCCCCTTCCAACCTTCGTTGCCCCAAGCAACCCTCACAACAGATGCCTCCCAAACAGGGTGGGGAGCTCATCTTCAACATCTCTCCACTCAGGGAACCTGGTCTCCCCAAGAGACCACCCTTCATATCAACCTTCTGGAACTGCGAGCAATCTTCCTTGCCCTCACAGTCTTCCATACCCTCCTTGCCAACCTGACTGTCCTAGTTCAGACAGACAATCAGGTGGCCATGTTCTATGTCAACAAGCAAGGAGGGACGGGCTCTCTATCGCTTTGCAACGAAGCTCTCAGATTATGGGCTTTCGCCAGAGAGCATCAAATTCATCTTCTGGCAGTGTATCTTCCAGGAGTTCAAAACTCTCGGGCAGACAGACTCAGTCGAGTTCTGCTTCCACACGAGTGGTCCCTGCATATGGACCAGATACACAGAATCTTCCAGGAATCCCGGACATAGACCTCTTCGCAAGTCCGTGGAATGCCAAACTTCCCCGGTTCTGTTCCAGGACTCCGTGTCAGGGAGCTCAGGCCAACGACGCCTTTCTCCTGCATTGGGGTCAGGAATTCCTGTATGCTTTTCCACCCATTCCTTTGATTCCCAAGACTCTGTTCAAACTTCAGAGGGATCACGGGTCGATGATCCTTATAGCTCCACGCTGGCCACGCCAAGTGTGGTTCCCTCTACTTCTACAGCTCTCCCAGGGCTCCTCCCTGGACCTGGGAGCTGCGCCAGACCTTCTGTCTCAGGAGAAAGGGACTTTGTGGCACCCAAACCCCAAGTCCCTACATCTCCGAGCTTGGTTACTGAAGGCTTAAGCCTTCATGAGTTTAATCTTTCTCAGCCAGTGAAAGATATCCTTCATGCCTCTAGGAAACCCTCTACCAGGCGTTCCTATGCTTTCAAATGGAAACGTTTTTCCATTTGGTGTGCTCAACAGGGTCTTGACCCTCTGGCACTTCCTTTGAATTCTCTACTAGACTATCTCCTGCATCTTTCCAATGCAGGCCTCAAGACGAATTCAGTACAAGTCCATTTAAGTGCTATTGCAGCATCCTTAAAACCTATAAATGGACAACCTGTCTCCTCTCATCCTCTCGTTGCAAGGTTCATGAGAGGCCTGACCCTAACTAAACCTCCCATCCGACCTCCGCCGGTAGCATGGGATTTGAACCTAGTTCTAGGTCAGCTTATGAAACCACCTTTTGAGCCTTTGGACTCTACCTCCTTGAAATTTCTTTCCTGGAAGGTTCTTTTCCTTATTGCAGTCACTTCGGCTCGCCGCATCAGTGAACTGCAGGCTTTGGTGGCTAATCCACCTTATACCAGATTTCATCATGATAAGGTGGTCCTTAGGACGAATCCCCACTTTATGCCCAAAGTGGTCTCGCCTTTTCATCTTAATCAAGAGGTATATCTACCTGTTTTTTTCCCGGCTCCTCATGCATCCAGTGCAGAGAGGAACCTTCATACTCTTGACTGTAAAAGAGCTCTCGCCTTTTACCTCAACAGGATTCAGCCACATCGAAAGTCTTCCCAACTTTTTGTGGCTTTTGATCCTTCTCATTTGGGACTTCCAGTCTCCAAACGTACACTTTCCAATTGGATTGTTCAGTGTATTTCTTTTGCTTACCAGAGTAAGAACATTTCTCTGGAAGGCTATGTCACAGCTCAAAATGTGAGAGCCATGGCTACTTCTATGGCTCATCTTCACTCTGTATCCATAGATCAGATCTGTCGAGCAGCCACTTGGGCCTCGGTTCATACCTTCACAGCCCATTACTGTTTGGACAAGGACTCCCGCCGGGATGCCTTGTTTGGTCAGGCTGTCCTCAAACACCTGTTCCATACTTAAGCAACTCCTGCCCACCTTCCCTGAATGGATGCCTGAGATCCATACGAAGATGGTTTACCCTTGGAGGGGGATCTCCCAGGCATCTTAGCTAGGGAGTCCCCATATGTGAGGACTTATTCCTGCTTGTTCCTGGAGATAGCACAGTTACTTACCTGTAACAGGTGATCTCTGGGAACAGCAGGAATTAGTCCTCACAACCCACCCACCTCCCCTAGGAGTTGTATCTTCTATCTATCTACCTTCCTTTCCTCTCTCTATTGTCTCAGCTATAAACTCGAACTGAAGAGAGCTGGTAAGGAAGGCGGGAAGGCAGCGCGCATGCGCTGTGGGAAGCCCCAAAAGCTTTTCATCTGAAAAGCTGGGGAGCTTTCCCGCGCGGGCTCCGTCGGTTCCGACTTACCCATATGTGAGGACTAATTCCTGCTGTTCCCAGAGATCACCTGTTACAGGTAAGTAACTGTGCTTTACCTGTAACAGGTGATCTCTGGGAACAGCAGGAATAAGTCTTCACATATGGGTATCGTCGGTACCGACGGAGCCTGCGCGGGGACGCTCCCCAGCATCCAAAAGGAAAGCTTTTGGGAGCATCCCACAGCGCCTGCGTGCTGCCTTCCCGCCTTTCCTAACCGCCTCTCTCCAGTTCGAGTTTTAAAGCTGAGACAAAGAGAGAGTGAGGAAAGGAAAGAAAGATAGAGAGATACAACTCCTAGGGGAGGTGGGTGGGTTGTGAAGACTTATTCCTGCTGTTCCCAGAGATCACCTGTTACAGGTAAGTAACTGTGCTATCTCCAGGAACAAGCAGGAATGAGTCTTCACATATGGGGACTCCCTAGCTGCAGATGCCAGGGAGAAACCCCAGGTTGTGTGTCCTTGAAAAGTACTCTAGCTCCTCCCATGGATCTCTGGCATCCGACCAGGGTAGGTGGGTAGGAGTCGATTAGGAATGGAGCAGGTGTTTGAGAACAGCCTGACCAAACGAGGCATCCCAGCGGGAGTCCTTGTCCAAACAGTAAGGACTGTGAAGGTATGAACCGAGGCCCAGGTGGCCGCTCGACAGATCTGGTTGATGGACACAGAATTTAGATGAGCCATAGAGGCTGCCATGGCCCTCACATTGTGAGCTGTGACATGGCCCTCCAGAGAGAGGTTCTTACTCTGGTAGGCAAAATAAATACACACAGCAATCCAATTGGACAGAGTTCTCTTAGAGACTGGAAGTCCTAAATGAAGAGGGATCAAAAGCAACAAAGAGTTGAGAGGACTTTCTATGTTGCTGTGTCCTTTGTAAGTAAAAAGCAAGAGCTCTTTTACAATCCAGGGTATGAAGATTCCTCTCTGCACATGAAGCATGAGGTCCTGGAAAAAAGACAGGTAAATACACCACCTGGTTCAGATGAAAAGGTGAGACCACTTTAGGCATAAAGTGTGGATTAGTCCTGAGGACTACCTTGTCATGATGGAACCTTGTATAAGGAGGATTAGCCACCAAGGCTTGCAGCTCACTGATGCGACGAGCTGAAGTGACTGCAATGAGAAAAATAACCTTCCAGGAAAGAAATTTCAAGGAGGTAGTGGCTAAGGGTTCAAAGGGTGGCTGCATAAGCTGGCCAAGAACCAGATTCAAATCCCATGCCATTGGAGGTGGTCTGATGGGAGGTTTAGTTAAAAGAAGGCCTCTCATGAATCTTGCTATAAGAGGATGAGAGGAAATAGGCTGTGCATTGAGAGGTTTAAGGGATGCTGCAATAGCACTCAAATGGACTCTTACTGAATTCGTTTTAAGGCCTGCATGGGATAAATGCAGCAAATACTCTAGTAAAGAATTCAGAGGTATTGCAAGAGGGTTAAGACCCTTCTCTGCACACCAAATGGTAAACCTTTTCCATTTAAAAGCATAGGAACGTCTAGTGGAAGTCTTTCTGGAAGCATGAAGGATATCCTTCACTTGCTGAGAAAGATTCAAATCTTGAAGGTCTAGGCCTTCAGCAACCAGGCTCTGAGGTGAAGAGACTGGGGATTTGGGTGCCACAACGTTCCCTCCTCCTGGGACAGGAGGTCTGGAGCAGATCCCAAGTCCAGGGAGGGAGCTTGGGAGAGATGCAGAAGTAGAGGGTACCACACTTGGCGTGGCCAATGTGGTGCTATAAGGATCATAGACCCCTTGTCTCTCTGAAGTTTGAAGAGTGTCTTGGGAATTAGGGGAATGGGTGGAAAGGCATAGAGGAAGTCTTGCCCCCAATGAAGGAGGAAGGCATCCCTGGCCTGAACTCCCTGACACGGAATCCTAGAACAGAACCGGGGAAGTTTGGCATTCCACGGACTTGCAAAGAGGTCTATGTCCAGGGTTCCCCAAATTCGGAAGATCCTGGCTATCTGGTCCCCATGGAGGGACCATTCGTGTGGAAGCAGAACTCGACTGAGTCTGTCTGCCCAAGAGTTTTGAACCCCTGGAAGATACACTGCCATGAGATGAATTTGATGCTCTCTGGTGAAGGCCCACAATCTCAGAGCTTCGTTGCAAAGCGACAGAGAGCCAGTCCCGCCCTGCTTGTTCATGTAGAACATGGCTACTTGGTTGTCCATGTGGATGAGGACTGTCTTGTAGCTGAGCAGGATGTGGAAGACTCTGAGAGCTAGAAGAATCTCTCTGAGCTCTAAGAGGTTGATATGTAGAGATTTCTCCTGTAAAGACCAGATGCCTTGAGTAGAGAGATCTTGAAGATGAGCTCCCCAACCTCTTGGAGAGGCATCTGTTGTAAGGGTTGCTTGGGGTAACACCTGTTGAAAGGGGGACCCTAGCAACAGATTTTGAGTGGACTTCCACCACTGGAGGGACCAAAAGAGGCGACTGGAGGTTGCTATTTTGTCTGACAGGCAACCTGATGCCTGGGTCCATTGGGTGGATGGAGTCCACTGAGCTCCTCATGTGAAGGCGAGCGTAAGGAACCACATGCACAGTGGATGCCATGTGGCCTAACAGTTGTAACATCTCTCGAGCAGTTAAATGGGATTTTAACTGAATTTGTGAGGCTAACTGCACCAAGCGTAGGCAACGGGCCTGGGGAAGATAGGCCCTTGCAGTTGTGGTATCCAGCAAGGCCCCTATGAACTCTAGAGACTGAGTAGGAGTGAGATGGGATTTTGGAAAGTTTATTACAAGTCCCAGATACTGAAGGATACGCCTTGTGCAGGTTAGAGAAGTCTGGGCCTCTGACTGGGATGGAGCTCGGCTGAGCCAGTCGTCCAGATATGGGAATACGAATATCCCTAGAGTGCATAGAAATGCAGCTACTACCGCCATGCATTTTGTGAACACCCTTGGTGCAGAGGCCAGACCGAAAGGAAGCACTCTGTATTGGTAGTGCTTCCCTTGATAAAGGAACCGAAGGAACCTTCTGTGTGTTGGATGGATGAGGACATGGGTGTACGCATCCTTGAGGTCTAGAGAGCAAAGCCAATCCTGACTCTGAAGGTATGGAAGGAGAGTACCGAGAGAAATCATCTTGAATTTCTCCTTGCATAGAAACTTGTTCAATTCTCTGAGATCTAATATGGGTCTGTAGCCCCCTGTTTTCTTTGGGATAAGAAAGTAGGGGGAGTAGAACCCTGAGTCCTGTTGAAGAAGGGGTACTTCTTCTATTGCCCCTTGGGCAAGAAGGGTAGCAATCTCCTGACCCAGAAGGTCGAGGAGAGATGTCTGAGAATTGAACTGTCTCACCATGGTGTGAGGAGAAAGGTTTAAGAAATGAAGCTTGTACCCCTCCCTTATGATGGAGAGGGTCCATTGCTCTGCTGTGATTTGTTCCCATCTGGGAGCAAAGTAAGCCAACCTTCCTGGAATGGTGAGAGGCTCTGGATGTTCTAGAGCCAGAAAGGCTAAGCTCTCTAGTTGTAAGTCAAAGGCCCTGAGGAGGCTGAGGCTGTTGGGCCGTAGCAGTCCTAGCAGCCTTAGGCTTGGCCTGTTTCGGTTGTTGCTGTCTCTTTGTAGCAAAACGACCTGCAGAAGATGACTGCTGACCATAAGCAGAATAATATTTCCCTTTTTTGGGGAAAAAACCCTTTTTGAACAACCTTTTCTTAAAAAGAGCAGAAGTAGACTTTGAAAGTCTATCTAAAGCAGAATTTTCAGCATCCATTTGGGTGGCCTTTGCTTGCCAATCTTTGCCAAAAAGGTTTTCACCTGTACAAGGAAGGTTTCCTAGTCCATCTTGAACCCAAGGTTCCAAATCAGAAGCTTGTAACCAAGCAACTCTGCGTGCGCCTATGGCAATGGCCGAGGCTCTGCTGGCACCTTCAAAAGAGTCAAAGGCTGCACGGTTGGAAAACTTGGAAATATCCTGGGCTTGTTTGAACCAGGTGAGGAACTCTTCCCTTTTATCTTCTGAAATAAAAGGAGATAAAGTTTGCAGGTGATCTGTAACTTTTTAGAAACATCCCCATATAGAGACTATAGGAGTTGATTCTGGCAACAAGCATACTGGCCTGGAAAATTCTCCTGTCAAAGGCATTTAAGGTTCTGCATTCTCTTCCTGGAGGAGCAGAAGAGTGCCTTTTTGTACTCTTTATCTTCTTCATAGCAGACTCCACCACAATGGAGTGGTGAGGAAGCTGAGTCTTATGGAAGCCAGGACAAGGAGGAACACGATACATGGTGTCCAACCTGCGAGAATGAGGGGAAATGGTGAGAGGAGTCTCCCATATGCCCAACATGTGATCATAAAGAATCTCATGTATTGGTAAAGTGGCTGCCTCTTTAGGAGCCTTAGGATATTGTAAAATATCTATTTTTTTGGCTCTAGGCTCTGTCTCGGGGCCACTGAGATGGAAAGCCCCTGGCCACTTCCCTAATGAAGTCTTGAAAAGACAAGTCTTCTGGAGGAGACATTCTCCTTTTTGGAGAAGAGGGCTCCTGAGGATGGATCACCGATGCTTCGACAGAGACCTCTGATTCATCAGAGTCTTCAGAGGAATCGAAGTATCATCTGTCTGGATGCTCCTGCAGAACCCGATACGCATACCGGGTGGTATCGACATCAGGAGTGTTCGGTACTGATGGGCATCACAGAACAGTGTACTGCTGCAGTCGACACCGAAGCGGATGTTGATGCAATCTGTACCGGCGTTTGTTGCAGTACCGAAGGCGTCGCAGCTTGTATGAATGCCATGATGGCATGCTGCATGGTCAGGATATTCTGATCCATCGACGCAACCAATGTCTGGATGTTGGTACCCCAGAACATGGCAACAGGTGATCGGTCGAGGCCGAGCCCGAGCCATCGATGTCAACCTGTGACCCCATAGATAAAGCTTTGGAAGCCGGAGCCTCCCGCCGGGGTAATTTTGCCAGTGCGGATTCCTCGAGGGCAAGCCCGGAGGCATCTCGATACTTAGAGGGAGATCTACCCTCTGAGGACCGGCTGGATTTAAGTTTGGTTACCTGAGATCCATGTGAGGAAGAAGAAGCCCTGGAAGACGTCAATGCAACCGAAGCTGCATCCGAGGGAAACAGGGTACTGAGCTTAGCTGGTCGATTCTGTAGACCTCTTTTAGACATCATGGAGCAGGACTCACAATCCGCAATGGAGTGGTCAGGACCTAAACATTTTAGACACCATTCATGGGTGTCAGTGACAGAAATAGTGCCGCTGCACTTTGTGCATTTTTTAAACCCAGAGGCAGGCTTTTCCATGAGGAAAGATTTGCTAGGCCTAAGGCCAAAGAAGAAAATGCACTGAAGTGAGAAAAAAAACAGTAGTGAGTGGGTTTTTTTCTTTATTCTAAAAAAAAAAAAATCATCGGCGGTACTGGTCCAGCGTCGAGAAGGCAGATGTGTGACCAAAGAAATAAAATAAATTTAATTCTTCAGCGGTGACAGGAACACGACCTGCTGGCTCCGCGGAAAAGAAGAACTGGAGAGAGGCGGTTAGGAAAGGCGGGAAGGCAGCGCGCAGGTGCTGTGGGATGTTCCCAAAAGCTTTCCTTTTGGACGCTGGGGAGTGTTCCCGTGCAGGCTCTGTCGGTACCAACGATACCCATATGTGAAGACTCATTCCTGCTTGTTCCTGGAGATCTGTAGTTACTCTCCTGTAACAAGTGTGTTCTGGGGACAGCAGCACTGACTGAGCCCATGCAGTAATCACTCCACAGCTTTCAAAGAAAGCTTTTGGGAGTTACACCACACGTGGTCACCTACCCATTCAAGAGTGCTGTATGATGACATAATTTAAGTAAGTATAAAAAAAGAAAACAACTCTATGGAGAGAAGGGAGGTTTGTGAGGACTGATTCCTGCTGTTCCTGGAGCACACCTGTTATAGGTGAGTAGCTACATTTTCTCCAGGAACAAGCCAGTACTCACATATGGGACTCCCCAGCTACAGGCTACCAAAAACAAAAACTGTAAAAAGCCACAGGCAACTGAAAACCAGCAAGCCATGAAAGGCAACAAGGAGCAATGAATGACCTTAAGCCCTGGGATACAACCCCAGTGTCAAGGATGTAATCACCTCTCCAATAGCCTGGATGTATGTAAAGAGATGGAGTAATGCCTGGCTGAAGGCATTGGCACGCTCTGAGTGCTCCCTCAGGCAGTAATGAACTGCAAAGATATGGACTGAGGACCAGGTGGTAGCCTAGCATATGTCTTGCAGAAGAACAGAGCACAGATATGTCACTGAGGCTGCTATGGCATACACATTGTGGGCAGTGACACTGATGCTCCAAGGACAGTTCAGCTTACATGTAGGCAAAGGATATGTAGTCTGCCACCCAGGTAGACAGAGTGTGCTTGGAGACGGCAATGCTGAGCCTGTTCGGGTCATAGGAGATGAACACTCAAGGTAGAAGGTGAGTGTCCTCTTACAGTCAAGACTTTGGAGGGAGGCCTCTGCCTGAGACGCATAAGGTCTAGGGAAGAAGGTGGGGCAAACCACCTCCTGGATAAGATGAAAAAAAACATACCACTTTTGGTAGAAATTTAGGGTAGTACTATACACCCATCCTATTTCTGTGAAATCTAGTATATGGGGCATGAGCCACCAACACCTGCAGCTCACTGACCCACTGAGCAGAAATGAGTGCAACGAGAGACAACTTTCCAGGAAAGGAACTTGAGGAGATCAGAAGCAAGCAGTTCAAAATGGTGGAGCCATGCGTTTTCCAAGAACCACATTCAGGTCCCATGCCATGGGGGGTAGACAGACCCAGGGGTCGTGAGAGACCACCACCTCTCATGAAGCAGCCCATGAGAAGGTGGACAGAGATGGTCTGCCCATCCACTAGATGGTGATGCACAGCCAGGGCACTGATGGAGTTAGACTTTAAGCCAGCATGAGAAAGGTGCAACAGGTACTGGAGTATGGATTGCACTGGGCAAGAAAAACAGGCTAAGGCCCTATCAATGCACCACAATGAGAACTTGCACCACTTGAAGGCATATGCCTGCCTGGTGGAATTTTTCCAGGAAGCCAACAGAACATCCTCAACCTCTGTGGAAGGATGCCAGAGCTACCCGTTCAGCAGCCAGACCATCAGTCCCAGAATGCAGAGGTTGGGGTGCAGGAGGGCTCCATCCTTCTGTGATAGCAAGTCCGGAGCGTAACCCAGGCTGCTCAAGACAGTTGCAGCAGTAGGAACCACTGGTGCAGGGATCAAGGAACAAGAAGGATCACCATGAGCCAGTTCAACTGAATCTTTAGCAGGGTTTGTGGAAGCAGCAGAGTGGGAGGATATACATACAGCAGCCTCCTGGTCCATGGGAGAAGAAAGGCATCTGCCGGTGCTCTGTCCCAGGACAGTATCCAAGAGCAAAAGTGAGGCAACTGAGTATTTCTGGGGCTAGCAAAGAAGTCCACTGTCAGAGTCCCCCAGCATTGGAAGAAAGGATGGACCACGTCTGGGTGCAGATGCCACTTATGCAGCTGAAGTATCGTGCTGAGCCTGTCTGCCAGAACATTATCATGTCCCGGAAGGTAGGCCACCCAAAGGAGCATGCCCCTTGCCACAGCAAAGGTCCAGATCTGGGCATCCTCCCAGCATAGGAGGTAAGAGCTCATGCCTCCCTGCTTGTTGAGGTAGAGCAGTTACTTCGTTTTCTGTCTGGATGAGGACCACCAGGTTCAACAGTTGGTTCTGGAACACTCAAAGGGTGTTCTCCACTACCCAGAGCTCAAGGAAGTTAATCTGATGCAGTCTTTCCTCCTATGTCCAGATGTCCTGGGATTGAAGACTGCTACAGTGGGCTCCCCACCTCAGCTTGGAGACATCAGTGGTGAGGATACTAAGAGGTTCAGCAGATGCTGCCACCAAGCAAGGGAGCTGGCGAGGGGCCTAGTAACCCACATACGATCGTTTAGGCCACCCACAGCCTGAGACTATTGAGCAATGAGGGACCACTGTGCCTGCCGCATTCACAGGCAGGAAACTGGGGTCATGTGAACAGTCGAGGCTATGTGCCCCAAGAGGCGCAGCAGAAGGTGGACTGATGCAGTCATGCAACTCTACTCCTTGGACACCAGGGATGCAGGCAGTTGGGCCCTGTCTAGAGGGAGGAAGGCCCTAGCCTGAGTAGTGTTGAGGAGGGCTCCTCTGAACTCTAGATGTGGTGTGGACTGCAAGTGAGTAATTAGGGTAGTTGATGACAAACTCCAGACCCTGCAGCAGCGACAGCGTGTGGTAGCCCGCTTCACAGACCACCTTTGTTGAACCAGCTCTCATGAACCAATCATCCAGATAGGTGAACACAGATGCCTTGTAGCTGGAGGTAGGCAACGACCACTGCCAGGCACTTGGTGAACACCCTTAGAGGCCAAAGAGGCAAAACCCTATACTGACAGTGGCACCCACCTACGATGAAGCGGAGGAACTGACAGTGCCCGGGATTAATCAGGATGTGGGTGTAGGCATCTTTTAGATCCAAGGAGCATAGTCCATTTCCCTGCTGGAAGTAGGGTAGCAACGTTCCCAGGGACACCCTTTTGAACTTCTCTCTGACCAGAAAGCAGTTGAGGTCCCATAGATCTAATATGGGATGGAACCCACTTATTTTTTTGGGGGGGATAAGGAAGTATCTGGAGTAGAACGCCTTATCCAAGAGATACGTTGAGGGACAGGCTCTACTACCCAGTCTGGGAGGAGGGGCCCAAGCTCCTTCTGCAGGAGGTCTCTGAAGAGAAGTCATGGGGGTTCCCCTGGAAAGAACAGGGGTGGGCATCTGCTTGAAATGGAGAAGGTAATCATCCCACACCACCTGCAGAACCTAGGCATCAGTGGTGATGCCTGTACAGAGGTGGGCAAAGCAAACTAGATGTGCCCCCGCGTACCCCAGATTGTGACCCGTTGGAAGGAGAGGGAATATGCCCAGGGAGTCAAAAGCCCCTCCCCAGGTTATGGCAGGGCCACTGCCTTAGACTTATGAGGGCTGTGACCCTGGCTCTTGGCCTGCTGATCCTGCTGGGGAGCTTGGTAGTCCAGAAACTGCAGGCAAGGTCTGTAAAGCATTGTCTTTGTACAGAAGGGCTTTTTCCCTGAAACCTTTTGCTGAGAAGGATCAGCAGTCTTCCTAGAAAACCTGGTCCTGGTTACATATTCAGACTTCAACTATGTGGCCTTGTCCATCTTGGGCTTGCCAAAGAGGTGGTCCCCTCTGCATGAGACATCAAGCAACTTGTGCTGAACCCACTGCTCAGGTCAGAGAACTGTAGCCAGGCCAGGTAGTGGGCACCAATGCCCACCGCAGCAACCCAAGCCACAGACCCAAAACTGCCATAGGCCGCCTCAGTAACAAACTTGGAGTAGAACTTGACTGAGGAGAGCAGGGTCCAGAACCATGCTATAGAGGTTCATCAGTCGGACTAGCCAAGAACCCGGCAAGCTCCTTTGACGGGTGTCTCGGTTAGATGTCCATGTACAACTGGTAAGTCTGGATGCGGGCCACAAGCATCGAGGCCTGGTACCACTTACCAAAATGCATCCAGGGTGCGGGGCTCCCTGCCTGGGGGCACTGAGGAGTGTGTCTTCTGGCTTTTGATCTGATGCATGGCCAACTCCACCACCCCAGAGTTGTGTAGCAGCTGTGATTTTTTTTAACCCGAGGCCCTTGCAGACTCAATACTGGGAATTGTCACTTGCTCACAATAGGCATTGTTATTGGGGCATCCCATATCCTGAAGAGCAGATGCTTTAGAATGGGTGGGACAGGCACCATCAGTGCCTCCCTTGGAGGGGCATCGTGCTGGAGAATCTTTTAGGTTCTTGACCTGGGGCTCATCCTCTAGTTCAGCCACAAAACCGAGGAACACAGGGTCCTTGGGTGGGGACAGCCTCCGCTCTTGTAGCAGGGAAAGATCCAATGGGACACCCCTTAAGCAGGGTATTTGGCGACTCGTCCTCCATCTCCCTCTTTGAATCAGAGAGCACCTTAAGGATTGGATGGGCATTGACCCAATGCCCCAAAGAAGGTGTCAATGAAGACAGAGGAGGCAGATGCTCCAACAGGGAAGCACTCGAGGGTGAGACCTGAGGCCTTACGAGTGAAGAGGCATGCATGCTTCTCCAGCACTGGCTGAACATCCTCCAGGGAACCCCTCAATTGCCACGATGTCTACCAAAGACCTGAGACACCAGGGCTGCCATCCTGGCCTTGAGGCCAGGTGGTTTCACTGCCACCAGCTTTGGCACCAATAGAATCTGTCCTGGAGCTGGCTCACCTGATAGGGAATCACCGATGGTGATGGGTTTATCCTCCCGCCAGTGCATCTCAGAGAGCTGATCTGGGCTGCCACTCTCAGCCTCGTGTCGAGGGCTCCAGGAGTGGTGACGGAGATCTTACCCCTGGCTCTGGCATCAGGCCTCTGTGCTGACTTGAGCGAAGACCTTACCTTATGGAGGAGGTCCTCTGAAGACTATCCCTGATCAGAGGCTCCATGACCCCAGGGCTTGGAACGAACTCAACCGCACGACAAATCATCAGACACAGCCCTTGAGGTCTGTGATTCCACACTCTATACTGGGGCAGAGACGGAGTCCCACTTAGATTCATGGCTCCTGTGTTTCTCTTGCTTGACATCTGCAGGCAGAGTGGGCAGGTAGAGTGGTCATGACCCACACCGAGACAGTGAAGGCAGCAGCTTTGGCGGTCCATGATGGACATGGTGCAGGAGCATTTGCCACACTGCTCACAGCCACTGATTGATGACACAGCAGGAAAGATAGCTCCCGTGAGCTCAAACTCAAAATGTCCTCGTCAGTGTGGACATGAGGATAAACAAACACCAAGAAAAAAGAAAAGGAAGAAAATGGACCTGAGAAAAAAGATGGGGATGATCGCGGGTGAAGGGAAGGTGATTGTAACATGAATCGGTAAAAGAAGGCAACAAAGATAGAAAAATCAACTTTTTACCATGTAAACAGACACATCTGCTGGCTCTGCAGAAAAAAGTCTGAGGTAAAATGGTACCCTTGGGCTGGAAGGTGACCATGCATGCATAGTGTAACTCCCAAAGGCTTTATTCAAAAGCTGGGGAGTAATTACCATGTGGGCTCTGTCTGTGCTGTCACCCATATGTGAGGACTGATTTCTTGTTTATGCCCAAAGAACACTTTAAACATCAATCTCAATTGCCTGTAAGGTGACATTTTACTTACCAGTTAATGTTCTTTCCTTGAGTCCTACTAGACCAGACAAGTGAGTTTTGTTTCTTTACCAGCAGATTTGTGAAGGCAAAGAACTTTGCCTCAGATCCAGCGGTCCCTTCAGAATTCATCCAAAAGCATATGGGAGAAAAATTGCAAGCTTCATACAAGCTCAATCATCGGCAACAATGAGTAACAGAGAACTATGTAAAGGAAAGCATAAACAGAAGGCTGTTAGTAGAAGATGAACCTGCAGAGCCAAGTATAAAAATCATAGCAGACCCAAGGATACAGAGCAATAATGTCCAGGGGTGGGCCCAGAACAGGTCTAGCAGGACTCAAGGAAAGGACATTAACTGCTAAGTAAAATGTCACCTTCCATACGGTCCTGCTAGACTAGTCCAGACAAGTGGGATGTACCAAAGCTACAGCTCCACTGGGTGGGGGGAAAGAAGACACAGCAGCTTGCAAAACCCTTGAGCCAAAGTCCATATCTGCCCTCATGTGGACACCCAAGTGATAATGCTTGACAAAAGGGTAAAGTGATGCCCATGTTGCTGCCCAATAAACATCTGTAGGGGCTACAGAGTTCTGCTCTGCACACAAGGATACCTGCATTTGGGTAGAATTGGCATGCAAACCCTCCGGAACCAGATGGTTCTGCAACAGAGAAGCCAAGGCAATAGCCGCCTTATTCCAGTGCCCCAAAGTCTACCTAGCCACCGCATCACCCTTTTGTGGGCCAGCAAACAGCACAAAAAGATTGTTGGAGGATACAAATTTCTTTCATAGGTCTAAGTATCGAAGAAGCACGCTCCGGATAGCCACAAGGCGAAGATTCTTCCCTGACACTGCTCCTTAGAGAAGGAGGGCAGGCAAACCACCTGGTTCACGTGAAAGGGAGAAAGCACCTCAAGCAAGAAGGAAGGCACAGCTGGAATGGCAATGACCTCCTTTGAAAAGGACAGATAAGGATCTCTGCAAGACAGAGCCTGCAGCCTGGAAATCTGCCTTGTGCAACAAATCATGACCAAGACAACCATCTTGAGTGTCAAATCCCTCAAAGTAGAATGTTTCAATTGCTCAAAGGGTGCTGCCATCAGGGCCCTGAGCACCAGACCCAGGTTCAACAAAGGGATCACAGACTGGAGGGGAGGATGCAGATGCTGAACCTCCCCCTTCCCCCCCACGAGAATGCACTAGACATCCAGGTGCAAGACTAGAGATTTACCAGCCATCAAACCTCAAACGGGCCAAAGCTGCCACCTGAATTTTCAGGGTGCTAAGGGAAAGGCCCTTCACCAGGCCATCCTGTAGAAACGCCAACAGACATGGCACCTTGGCCTCCTCAGGAACCAAGTGCGGAGTGCACCAGATCTGCATGCATGCTAGCTCGGTACACCACCTCTAGGCTTTGAGCAGAGTGGAGACCACTGCCGGAGAGTAGCCCTTACATAATAGCTGTATCCTTTCAAGAGCCAAGCTGTAAGCGAGAAGTGAACCAGGTCCTCCAGGACAATCAGTCCTTGTCGCAATAGGCCCCAAGATGGAGGTAACCGAAGATGTGTCTGCAGGAGCTGCATCAGGTCTCCAAACCGATCCAGTGCCACCTGAACAAGCCTGCCTGGGTGGTATTCTATATGAAGGATCACAAGCCCCACCAGGGACCACGGAGGAAACAAGTACAGCAGGTGCTGACTTGGCCGAGGCTGGGTCAGGGCACCAACGTCCTCTGACCCCATCTCTGTGTAATGACTAAGAAGCTACAAACGTTAGCATTGGAGTGGGTCACCATCAGATCCATTTCAGGGCAACCCTAGCAGTGCTGAATCAACTGAAATGCCTCCTGACTGAGCTCACATTCTCCAAAATCCAGAGTGACTGCTGAAGAAGTCCACTTTCACACTGTCCATCTGGCAATGTGCTGAGCCAACAAGGCTAGGTGGTTCTTTTCTGCCCAAGCAAACGAGAGCCATCTCCAGAGCTACCTCTACATTCCTCGTGCTGCCTTGCCGATTGACCCTCAACCAGGGGCTGGAAACGCAGAATAGCCAACCTGATGGCCCTTGCCTTGAGGCAGTTGATCAACCATACTGCTTCCCTGTGGTTCTAAAGGCCCTAGGGTCTTGGCAATGGGCTCCCCAGTCTGAAAGACTGGCATCTGTCATCAGCAGGATCCAGGGGAAATTGTCCAGCAGCACACCCTCAGATGACAGGGCTGCCGCAAGCATAGCAGGATGGTCTTCACCATCATCTGGAGCGGGAGCCTGAACTCCAATTCCTGAGAACTTGGGGACCACAACGTCAACAAGGACCACTGGCGAGGCTGCATGTGAGCACACGCCCATGGTCACTGCCATCAATCTGAGGAGCTGAAGATAACCCCAGAACAGCGCCAGACAATCCAACAGTCTTTTGACCTTCTCTGGCAGGAAAACTCTGCCCACTCGAGTGTTGAAATGTGCTCCCAGGAACTCTAGGGACTGGCATGGCAACAGCTGGCTCTTTCCCCAATTGATCACCCAGTCGAGGCTTTCCAAAGAGGATGCCACTCGAGAGATGCCTCTGAGGGGGAATGGATCCAGATGAGCCAGTCATTCGGATATGGATGGACACAGATCCCTCTGTACCGCAGTGCCATAGCTGCCACCACCACCATGACCTTGGATAAAATCCTTAGGGTGGTGGATAGCCTGAAAGGGACAGCAGCGAACTGATAGTGAGAGCCAAGCATGGCAAAATGCAAATACTTTTGCTGATCCACCAAGATCGGGATATGAAAATACACCTTGGCCAGATTAAGAGAAGCCAATAATCCACCTTGGTGGACTGCTTGAATCACGGAGCGCAAGGTTTTCATCCAGAAGCACAGGACACTCGGGTGCTCATTGACCCTCTTGAGATCCACAATGGGTTGGATGGCAGGTATTGTCCTTTTTGAGCACCATGAAACAGATGCAATATCTGCCCTTGCTCTACTTGTCCGGGGGGGGGGGGGGATGGACACCACCCCACCTTTAGGCACAGCAACTTGTCCAAGGTGGTCCTCACAGTGGTGCTTTTGATTGCAGACCCACAAGGTGAGATGATGACTATGTCTGGAATTGGCTCTTTGTATTCCAGGACATAGCCGAACTGAATAGTGTCTAGCCCCAGCGATCCTTGATTACCCGGGCCCCTTCCTGAAAGAAAATAAGCCTGCCTCCAACTGGAGGAACCAGGGAATGGGCCACCAAACCTTCATTGCACAGCCTGGGAGGGCCCTGCTCTGGCAGGGACAGTCGCCTGGGCCCGTGTGCTCCACAAAAGGACTGAGAATAATCCTAAAGCCCAGAAGCAGAGTGGAAGAGGTTTTCCAGTTCGATAAAGACAACAGTCCCGAGACCCCTGAGGATCTGACCAGCGTGCCCTCGGTAGACAAGTGGAGGCTGATGAGAAAGGGGCACCTGACCACTTTACAGGCCCCCTGGATTTGTCTTCCAGAAGGTGATAAGATTTTCTCTTGCTCAGGTCCTTCACCAGTTTCTCCAAATCAGCTCCAAAACTAAGCTTTCCCTTTAAAAGCCAAATCCAACGCCATGACATAGTCATCAGGGCCCCATCCATGGCTGCCAAATATACCAGGTCATATATTGCAGCAGAAAGGAAGGCTGAAGTAGACTCCAAAAGAGGGGGGTAGTATCATCCAGCGGAAGAGAATGAATCCACTGGAGTAGGACAAGATGTCAGTCTGGAACACACCACCAGCTGCAGAATAGCAGTCACCATGTGGTGAACTGGCTCTTCAACAATGAATCCACCTCATGGTCCAGAAAATCCTTTTTAAGGCCGTTCCGCCTTCTAAAGGAATGGTGGTTTGGTAACGCCTATAACATGAGTATCCATCTTAGGAATACCAAACCATTCAACGCACTGAGAGCGTAGATCTTCTTACACACCCTTAACCCTTTAGGCAGGGAGGCGGGAGAGTTCCACTCTGGATCATACCCTTGATCACATCTGGAAAGGGGAAGACAATAGTGAATTCCTGCACCCCTTGAAGGAGCGGGTGTACCTTCGGCTCCATGCCAGAAGCATCCATCAAGTTCAAGGCAGATGAGACCCTGGCAGTCAACGCTGACAGCTTCTCCTTGCGGAATAGGCGGATCACTCTAGCCTCTTCACAATCTTCTGAAGGCAGGAGTACTTCAGGTTCCACACAAAAGCAAAATGTGTAAATTGGTCCCAGGTACTTTATTGGAACCCCTATGTGTTTCGGTAAATGCCTTCCTCAGGGATGAAAACCTCAAAATAGAAAATAGATAATATCAAATAAAACCAAATACAAACAATAATAAATTATATCAACATATAATTAATTAAATACATAAAACAAGGAACTAATATGGTAAAAATAAAAAAAACAAGAAGAACCGATAAAAGGTAAGGCTGAGTGTAAAATAAAAATGACATAGGCCTAAAAGAAAATGATGAATAAGGAGGACATACTTATATAGAGAACCTAAACAGCTGAGCAATGATACATTGTCTCTTGGCATTGTAGAGATAATAATTTTAGTTGATTATGGTTTTGTGCTGTTTTTTAAAATAAGTGCCTCTAGCGCGCACACATGGCTATGACCTTATTTTATTTCAGCCTGCATTGTGTGAGTCCTTTGTCCATAAACCTTTCTTTCTATAAAGATTCCATAGTGTGTGTTCCCTATTGGGATGCTTAAAATTGTTTGCTTCTGCCTGGCTTTTAGATATGGATGACTGATGCCTGTATTCCTAATATTTATTGTAGACTGCTTTACTGTATCCATTTCCTGCATGTGGGGCTTTAAACTTTTGCGCTACTGTATCTAGTTCACTGTTTTTTTGCCATTTTAAGACAATTACCTGTAGTATACCTATGGCCCTTAATTTATTTTAACTTAGCCTGAAATGTGTGAGCCCCTTGCTTATAAATTTTTCCCAAAAAAGACTCAATAGTGATTTGGCTGTCCTTTGCAGATTCAATTGGTTTACCTTTCTACATAAACACAGTGTGTGAGTATTTTTTCCAATTTTGTTCTTTTTATGTATATTCTCATCTCCTCTTCCTTTTTTTGTAGACATATGGGGTCTAGATAAGCAGTTATTTACACACTTTGCTTTTGTGTGGTTCCTTTGTTCTTTGTGAGTGTGCTTGCTCTTTTTATGATTGGAAGGACGACTTCATCCACGTCAGAACCCAGTACCAAGCCAGCTGAATTCCAGCCACAGTCAAAATCACGGACAGCTCTCAGCTGTTTCCCCCCTCTCTAGGGGCCCACCCTCACTGGGGACACTTAGCCAAAGGCAATAGAACAGGGTTTCCATTCTCCACCTGCGCCATATAAGACTGCACCCAGGGGCATCCAGATGCTGTAGGATCAGAATTTCCAGGCCTGCTGCAAAAAAGAATTTCGGGGAGGACAATCCAGAGTCCAGAAGCTTGCCTCTTGGAAATGACCTCCCAACACCAGGCAACACAGCTGCTGCAGACCCCCCCCCCCCCCCCCTTAGAGGATGAGGAGTGGCTCTCAGCAGTCATCAGATCCTCTGGCCAGCTGGATATCCTTACTCATAGCACCATCTGTTACCACCTGCCCTGAAGCAGGCAAAGCTGGACTAACTGCATCCACTGACTGAAAGAGGAGAAACAGGTCTTCCAAGGATGATTCAGAAGCTGCCATGCAAGTAGAGCAGAGACCAGAATCCAGAGTAGTAGTACCTTGCTTGTCACAGGTCAAACCATGTTTCCTGGCAGAAGACATAGAGAGTTAAGGCAAGTATCATAACAGTGCATGCTAAGAACATGGTGGCCCAAAGCCATGCGTTACAGGCGCTAGAGTAGGAATGCACTTTGGAGATGCTTGGGTGGAATGTGCATACAACCACACAGCTGCCTGGTGTACAATAGAAGAAAATGGTACCGACGTGTGCAGAAAACGGTAGAAAACACCCACACTGCACAAACAGTCGCCAAAGGTCCATGCCAAATTGCCTCCCAGGAAGATGGAATTGGAAGCCACCAACAAGAACAATGGCAAGGTCAAGCCTTGGTACTCACCCCCTGAGAGCCCCAGGCAGAAAATCCATGCCGAGCTCTGCTCTACTCCCCTGAAACTGTTTTACTGATTTTTCCAGCACTGTGTTTAAGGTGGCTGGTAAGCAGATCCCTCTGACCTTCTGCAATCTTTGGGAGAGAGCAAGGGGGAACAATTGAGGTTGTGTGAGGCTGCTGAATAATTCCAAATCCTCCTCCTAATTTTCTTGCTGCTCAACAGACTCTTAACCAGAGTAAGTGTGTGGAGCTGAACAATTTTCCACCCTCCTGTGGCTACCAAAAAGACCACAGTCTAGTAGAGCCTCCCATGTCACACTCAAGTGAGTGTTCTCAAAGTGGTCTGTTAGCATCTTTATCAATCTTTTCTTCTCAATTCTTCAGATTTCCTTCAGAGAGGAGAAAATCCATTCACCATCTGCTGGAGACAAAGAAATACTCTGGTGGCTGATGTGAATAGAAGCATGGGAGTGATATGACTGAAACCTGGGCTTTTCATTTGTCTCCACCAATCTGCTGCTAATGGAACACAACCCACTTGTCTGGACTGGTCTAGCAGGATAATATGGAAATATGATTTATGCAATTCTGAATCATGAGCACTCCTATGGGGCACTGATTTTAAATGGATTTCAACTTTTGATCAAGTGTATGGACAGTCTATTCCTTTTACTTGGTGAAAAGCAAGGTAATAGCAGTGTCTCACACTTGCTATTTAAAATCTACTGTATGGATGAGCCCCTTGTGATAATATGGAGAAGGGATTCTTGAAAAGCCTCTTGTTTCTCAAACATTTGATGGGATCGGAGCTTGGGTGAGAGGATGAAGAATTGAGAGGTGGGGGGAAGGAGGACTATCATCAACTGAAGGCAGGAATACAAATAGGCATTACTTCAGGTGGTGGAAGTCGTGGAACTCCGGTGATGGCAAGAAGGGAAGGTGGTAGCCACAGTGTGAGATGGTTGTGCTCAGGAGGGCAAGGCAGAACCAGAGCATGATTGTAGCCACGTGAGAGCCCATGATCATTGGACCAACCATTGGAGGCAGCATGTTGGAAAACTACCAAAAAAGAAAAGATTGATTATTTTTGTTGATCTAATAAGGCAACAGTGGTTTATGGAAGACTTAGAAGCAAATAACATGTAGTCCTTACATATAGTGGTGTCACCCTTTAAAGAGGCATGAGCTGAAAGATCTGAAAGCCTGTCCCTTCTTTCTGTTTCATCTTGAATATCAGGAGGTTACTAGTGATAACTGCTTAAAATAACTTCAGAACAAAGCAGTTGACTGATATTCAAAAAGACATCCATATAGCAAATAACTCTATATGAATGAGTCCCCTATCCATGAGTTTTCAGCAACACTATCCAGATATCGCAGCTGAAAATTCTTAGACTGTACAGGAGTGGAGTGAGGGCAGATCTTGAGTGTTATGCCTTAACTCAACAGGCTGGTGATATTTAGCTGCTACCCTTATATGTAGGACAGAAAAAGGTGGTATTAAATTACAGCTTAGCTCTGCAGACTTCACTGATGTTCTATAGCCACAGGGTGGTAGCAATCACTAATCCTCATGTAGATTCAGTGCCATTCAAAATCTAGCACTGAATATATGTGGATAGTTTAAACACCATGGCTGATGATTTTTTTTTTATAAACAAAGGGAAAGAAAATGCTAACATGCTGACCACTGCACTTGAATACTGACTGGAATGTTTTGGTTTTGCATATTGAAAGCACAATGACAAATAGTCCTCATTGTCCCACCAGACCAGCCTGGACATGTGGGTTTATGCTCTCCTACCAGCAGATGGAGACTGAGAATCCTTGATGGCTAGGGCCCACTTGTATGATGGTAAGCGTCACTAGTCTGGTTCTTCCAGAACCTTTCAGAGGAGCCATTACCAGGCTAAGTTGCAACTCTTTCATAGATGAGGGTGCCAAGAGCATCACTGGTGCCCACAATGCCAAAAAAAGCTACAGGGAGTTCACTTGCCTGTGTTGTAGTTTGGTAGGCATCTGCAACTATTTTATGACAGGTAGGTCCAGATCCCATCCAACTGGTGGGTGCTGAAACTCATCCTAAAAGATTATGCCCTAAAGTTAGCTCATTCATTAGAATTCCCGTGCAACAACTCATGCAAAGTCAGGGAAGTTCTATCTACCCTGGATCATCTGCTGGTGTAAAGGATGGAGCAGCCTGTGTCCCAGGAGAAACAGGGCTTGGGCAGCTATTTGATCTATTTTGTAGTGTTAAAGGAGGGTGGGTATTTTTAGTCCTATCCCTGAACCTCAAGTGTGCTGTCATGGCCAAATTCTGCATAGAGACTCTGCATTCAGTCATAGTGGCAGTTCCAAAAGGGGGATGATTTGACTCCCCTAGACCTTACAGAGGCATATCTGCACATTCCCATTCAGCAGGAACATACAAAGTTTCTTTGGTTTGTGGTCTTGAGTGGGTACTATCTGTTCCAAGCCCTACCATTTGGGTTGGTGACTACCCTCCAGCCCTTTTCCAAGATGGTGGTGGCAGCCTTGCACAAGACAGGGATTTTGGTTAATCCTTATCTGGATGAGTGGCTAATTTGAGCAAAGACAGACATACCGGGACAGCAAAGCTGTGACTACCACAGAGGCCAGTGTTCTGGAACCTTCAAGATGGGTCATTAATGCGGCCAAGAGCAAACTGGGTTCCCTCTCAGAATCTGGAATATTTAGGAGCCAAGTTACAACATTCAGTTGGGGATACTGTTTGACTAAGGGAGAGTATTCTGAAGCTGTAGTCTGGGCAGAGACCTACAGCCTTGGGGTTTATGGCAGTGGCACTGGACCTGGTACTGTGAGTGCAGGCACACATGTGCTGGTCGTAAAGAGAGTTACTGAGTGCTGGGTGCCTCAATGCCAGGATCATAGATGGTTCTACTGCTTGTGGGGCTGCAGGGAACAGCCTTGCCTGGGAGTTGGTGATGTAAATATCAGACATAGGATGGAGATGGAGATCCAGAATGGACCTTGGTGTGACCATGGATGCCAGCCTGAGCAGTGGGCAGCACAATGCCTGGGTAAGTTATCCCAGGTTCAGCAGTCTCAGGAAGAAGTGGGCTGGTCAATCAATTGCCTAGCAACCTCTGGACTTCTTGCAGAAGCTGCGAGGGCAGGCAGTGAAAATTCTGTCTGACATGACATTCATGGCTCACTTCAATCATCATGATGGCACATGGAGTCAGCAAGTACCAGAGGAGACAGTTTATCCATGGCTCCTGTGGCCAGGGTTGGTAATATTCAAATGGATTTCCTGAGCAGATAGCGTAGTTACTCACCTGTAGCAAGTGTTCACCGTGAACAGCATGACTAAGTCCTCACATATGGGTGACATCACCAACTGAGCCTCACACGGAATGCTCCCCAGCTTCCAAAGAAAGCTTTAAGGAGGTACACCACACATGCATACCTGCCTTCCCATCCACTGTGGCACCATACTCTCCAGTACGATATAGCAGGAGTCAACTCCCCGGAGAGGTGGGAGGGTTGTGAGGACATTATTCCTGCTGTTCATGGAGAACACCTGCTACAGGTGAGTAACTACACTTTCTCCATGAACAAGCAGGAAATAAGCCCTCACGTATGGGACTCCCAAGCTACGGACAACTGGAACCCAAGGAGAAAAGCAGCCCAACTAGGCGATGAGAACTAGAGAAGTCAGGAAGACCAGAGAGGTAGTTCTGCAGAGTTACTCATCTGATTCTGTATCCTCAGACATCAACCTGAGGGAATTTTTTTTAGCAGGTAGCCTGGACAGACAAAGCCTGTGGGTAGGAGCTGACTCTAAGACACAAAAAGATGGCGGTTAAAATGGCTGTCTTGTCGGGAATCCCCATTCAGACAGTAGTGTGCTATGAAGGTATGGACCAAAGACCACGTTGCAACCCTCGGTTGACCACTGATGTAGCCATTGCATGGACATTGTGAGCCAAGACATGTCCCTCAAGGCTCAACTCAGCCAGAGGATACACGAGGGATGCAATCTGCTAGCCAGAGAGAATAGCGTACACTTAAGAGACAGCGACACCCAGCCTATTGGGGTCGAAGGAGATGAACAGTTGGGTAGAGAGACACTGCCTTTGTGTGCTCCAGATAGAAGGCCAAAATATGCGATTCATGTGAGGCAGAGGAAAGAACATCAGAAGGACAATGGACTAGTTCAGGTGGAACACCAAGACCACCTCTGGCAGAAAGCAGGGGTATGTGCGGACCACTCTGTTTTGGTGAAACCTGGTATATGGAGGGTGAACAAACAAGGTATGGAGCTCACTGACACATCATGCCAATGTAACGGCCACCAAGAAGAGGACCTTCCAGGTCAAGAATTTCAATGTTAACAAGCCCAGGAACTTGAAAGGAGCCTGCATCAGCTGGCCAAGGACCATAATGAGGTCCCATGTGACCATAGGGAGCTTGAACTGGACCACCAGGGGCTAGACCGAAAATGCTTTCCCCCACAGCCGCTATGATAAGCCCCAATTGAGATGAGGTGCATTCACACAGAGACTTCAGCCCAGAGTTGGAGAGATGCAAGAGGTACTCCAGCAGCTGTTCCATGGGACAGAAGGGGTCCAGCACCCTTCCCGCACACCAGATGGCAAACCATCGCCACTTGAGCATGTAGGCCTTGCATGTCGAGTCTTTGTGGGAAGCCAGCAGGATGTTGGTAACTCCCTCGATGAGAGCAAGCGCCACGAGGACTACCCTCTCAGCATCCACACCATGAACACCAGGGAGCAGACATTGGGGTGCAGCAGGGAGCCACCTTCCTGCGAGATAAGGTGTGGGTCAGAGCCCCCCTCAGCTGCCAGTGGAGAAGAAAGGCATCTGCAGCCAGGTAACCACTGGCCAGCCTCAAAGAACAGAACCAGGCCACCTAGGCCTTGTGCTCCATGGCAAAGGGGTCCACCACTTCCCTCTTGAGAGTCCACTCATGAGGCTGAAGCACCCGGCTGAGACGATCAGCCAGGCCGTTGAGCTTGCTGGGCAGATAAGTTGCCATGTGGTTCAGAGCATGGAGCAGGGTGAAACTCCAGAGGCAAACACCCTCCCAGCACAGGAGGTATGATCTCATGCCCCCCTGCTTGCTGGACCACCTGATGCACACAAAAAATGCAAAGGACGTTTGCTATGGCCCGAAGTTCAAGGGAATTGATTTGATGGAGAGACTCCTGCGCGGATCACAGCCCCTGGGAGCTGAGACCATCCAAGTGCGCACTCCAGTTGAGTGTTAACACATCCATCTTTAGCATCCTGTGAGTGTCTGCCAGCTGAAATGTAAGGCCCTGCACCAGGATGTTTAGCTTGAGCCGCTACGCCAGGAACTGCACCAGTGGTACAGTGACCATTATTCTATTTCAGACAGCCTGACTCTTCCATTGTGTGAACAGGATCCACTGGACCTGCCGCATGGAGAGGTGGGCTTGAGGAGTGACATGCACCGTGGCACTATGTATCCGAGGGCCTTCAACAGTCTACGGGCCATGGTATGGCGCTGGTGTTGCAACGCAGTGACCACATCAACGAGAAGTTGCAGGCAATCCACCAGCAGAAAAGCACGTGCCCGAGAAGTATCGAGGAGGGTCCCGATGAACTCCAGTTGCTGTGACCGCTGGAGGTGAGACTTCGGGTAGTTGACCACGAAGCTGAGACCTTCGAGCACCTGTACTATGAGCGCAGCTGACTGCCTGATGCCAGCAGGCATGGGTGCCTTGATCAGCCAAAGACCCCCCCTGGCTCCAGAGGAAGGCGGCCACGACCGCCAAATACTTTGTGAAGACTCTGGAGGCCATTACCTACCCGAAGAGAAGCCAGCCGCCCAGCATGAACCAAAAGTATTGTCTGTGATGTGGGTGTATTGGAATATGTGTGTATGCATCTTTCAGATCCAAGGGACATAGCCAGTTGTCCTGTACGAGGTACGGGAGCAGCATCCCTAACAAGACCATTTTGAACTTTTCATGACCAGGAACCAGTTGAGGTTTTGCAGATCCAGAATTGGACGGAATCTGCCGGTCTTTTTTGGGTACCAGGAAGTACGTTAAGAGAAGCCTTGCCTGAACTGAGCTGAGCTGGGGGAACCAGCTGTATGGCAAGGTCGGAGAGCCAGGGCCTCTACCTCGGTCTGCAAGAGGCTCCAGTGCACAGGATCCAAGGGGTACTCCCCTGGGTTGTACGCAGGCAGCAACTGGGCAAAGTGCAGCAGATAATATGCTTTGGAAAATATGCAACACCCAGATGATGAAGGACCACCGGTGGGCAAATGGACAAGCCATCCCTGACTGGCTGGGGTACCTCGATGGGCAATGGACCGCTGGCAATGCTCCTGAGGAATCCATCAAAACCCCACACCTGGGTTGGGCAGGTTGGGCCTTTGGGGTTCCCTCCCTCTGCTGTGGGGGGGGGGGGGGGGGCTGTGCCGGCAGCAGGGCTGGGATGTACCAATATGGACGTGGATAAAAGGCCGCCTTGGTGTGATATTTCTTCCATGCTGGGTCTGTGGTCTTCCTGGTGAGTCAACTGCTCCTTCTCCAGCTCCTCTGTTTCTCCTCCATAGGCTTGCCGAAGAGGTTCTCCTCTGGCAAAGGACATTAGTGATCTTGTCTTAGACCCATTGTTCCAGATCTGAAGACTGCAGCCATGCCATCCGGAGTGGAGGAGTGGCCTAGTGGTTGGGGCAAGGTACTTCGGGCCAGAAGGTCGGGGGTTCAAATCCCACTAGAGGACAGCAACCTTGGGCCGGAAGGACTGGGGTTTCTAGTCTCACAGGTGCTCCTTGTGGTTTTGGGCAAGCCACTTAACCCTCCATAGCCCATGTTCCCTGTAAAATAGTTCTCTCCAAGTTATAATGCCCTGTTCAATGTAATTTCAGTTTGTTCAATGTAAACCGCACTGATGCAGAATAGCGCGGTATATAAGAGAATGTAAATAAATCCAGTGGGCAGCGATGGCCACAACCGCCACTCTGCTAGTGGATTCAAAAGCATTGTAGGAACCACATACCATGAACTTCAAGCAATCCGAGCCATGGGGCCTCTAAAGGATTTGAAATGGTTCTCTGGAACCAAGAACGGCAAAGTCCTGCAGGTCCAACATGACATCCTTGAGGAATATACTCATGTAGGTCTGGTAGGCCAGGATCCTGGCAATCTAGTCCCACAGGCGCTCCTTGTGGCCTTGGGCAAGCCACTTAACCCTCCATTGCCTCACGTACAAAAACAGATTGTGAGCCTTTCCAGGCAAGGAAAATATATACCATACCTGAATGTACATAGCTTTGACCTGGTGAAAAGTGGTATATAAGCATTAATAAATAAATAAAAATCAGCATGGACTCCTGGAAGCACTTTCTTCCAAAGGAGTCCAGGGTCCAAGCCTTGCAACTCAGCAGAACAGAGGAGTGCATTTTAGTACTCTGCGTGCTTCAGGGCCAATTCTACCACAATGGAATTGTGGAGTAATTGTGACTTCTCAAACCCCAGGGGGCCTTCTGGACCAGGTATAGGGAATAGAGCCGGTGACTGACAACAGGAAGCAAGAGCAATGCCTCTAAGAGCTACAGCAGCCGCCACTACAGAACATGATGGATGGCAACAGTCACCACCTCCTGGGGGGCTGATGGGTACTGGAGAAGTTCCAGTTCCTCCGCCCTCTGTTCCTTCGCAGACTCCAGGGAAAAGGGGAAGGCCTTGTCCATCTCTCTAACAAAGTCCTGGGCCACTCCTTGAGACATGTGACTTCAGAACTGTCTTCCAAGCATTGATATTCCCTCATTTTTACCTTTGCAATGCTATCTTACAAGGAATACCAAAAAACTCACTTCACCCACTACAACTTGCCCAACATGCAGCTACTCGAATACTCATGGATGCTCCCAGATCCAGCCATATTATGTCCATACTAAAGTATCTTCACTAGCTACTGTTCATTGCTACATTAGATAAAAATATTTTTCCAGGAACAAGCAGAAAGTCAGTCCTCACTTAAGGGTGTCGTCAGCACCGGAGCCCGTGCAGAGCAATTCCCCAGCTTTCAAAGAAAGCCTTTGGGATTGCTGCCACGCATGTGTGGTCCTCTTCCCGCCCAATGGTGCCATCTTGCTCAGTCTCCCTTATTCCGCAGAGCCCTTCGGATGCATGTCCTCGTCCCTCGGAAAAAGTGTTTCATTTTCCAGCCTCTGGCCTACTGTTTTCCGGTTGTTCCGGTCCTCTGCCTGTTCTCTCCCTTGCTCCTATCTCTTTTGAGCAAAGGGGACTTTTTTTTCCTAATTTTTGTTGTTGATTGGCTTCGCGCCCTTTTTTCTCTTAACCACTGGTTGCGTGGGTCTTCGACCTCACGGGGGCTCTTTTTCCCCCCAATGGCCACCTGTTTCAAAAAAATGTGATAGATGCTCCAAGAACATGTTGCTTACGGACACCCATGACTGTTGTCTACAGTGTCTCGAAGCTGACCATGATCCAGAGCTCTGTTCGTTTTGTAATAAAATGTCCTCCAAAGCACTGCTCAGTCGTAAGCAAAAGTCTGAGAACATTTTCTGAAAGGCTGCCTCGGAATCCCTGGCGGCACCCTTGGTCGTCTCTCCGCCGGTGGGGTCCCCCACATTGGCTCCGTGCTCGATAGCACTCCGACCAGGGGTTCCCTGATGTGGAATGGCGTAAGAAGAAGACCTCAAAGTCACTGTCGGGGGCTCCCAACAAGCGCAAGCACTCACGCACTCAGTTGCTTAGCCCCCCCTCGGCATTCCCAAGAGTCGGACAAGGAGTAGACTCGTAAGGTACCTCGAACAGACTCGGAGGCCCTGGGCGATGGCCCAGGTCTTCCAAGGGTCATCCCGGCGAGGACCCCCTCTCCTCCTCAACTCCCGACCCGGTGACCCCAGTGTCAGCGTCGCAGGGCCCCATGCCTGCATGGGAGTCCTGTATGCTGGCACTAGAACGTAGCGTTTCTACATTCATAGCTTCCCAGCAGGCACTTGTATCCAGCTTTGCTGGTCTGCGCCTTGAGAGGGACACCAAAATCCACCCTGGAAACCCCCGAGAGCCATGGGCCTTGTGAGGGTCCTCGGCATCTGTCTTGCTCGCCTTCCTGTTCCTCGGGGGCGAGATCCTCCAGCTCCAAACAGGCCGAGGCGACCAGCCGGAATCGGACTCCTCTTCCAAATTTTCGGGCTGGGAGTTGGATGGGGATACTTCCCCTGAGACCCGTACCCATCAGGACCTCCCATCAGACCCGTCCCCACCCACATTTCAGCGGTGTTTGCCAGCCGAGGACACCTCCTTCTCGGTGTTCATCCGGGATATGGCACAGGTTCTCAACCTGGCTACCCAGGTGGAGGAGGAACCCTCCTCGGGAATCTCTTGCTGTCCCGGTTCCTCCCATTTTGTTCAGGTTGCTACTTCGCATGTGGGAGACCCCTGCATCGGTCCCCATCATAAGCAAGTGCCTCAATGCGATGTACAGGGTCCAGCGCAGCCCTGGGTTCAGGAAACCCGACTCCCCCACACCTCCATGGTGGTCGGCCGTGAGAAAACAAAAGAGCCCCGGGTCACCTTCCTCGATTCTGCCGGGCAGGGAGTCAAGAGCCCTCGATGCCCTAGGCCGCAAGGCCTATCAAGGGTCCATGCTCTCATACAGTATTCAGGCATACCGATTGTACACAGGCATGTTTTTACATGACCTAGCCAAGGAACATGGGGGCTTCTCTGGGGGCTTCGCGGGCAAACCCCTCAACAGGTTCCGGATTCTCCTCAAGTCCGTTGCGGAGCGCTCAAAATACCTCCCGTGCCGCCTATGATGGGTTTGAGTCTTCGGCTCGAGTCACGGCCATCGGCATCGGGGTCTGGCGTAAGGCATGGCTCCAGTTCTCTGAATTGGAGCAGTGGGTCCAGGAAAAGCTCCTAGACATACCCTGCCTTGGTGAACAGCTCTTCGGTAAACCAATGGAGGATAAGGCCGACGAGATTGAGACTGAATTCATCACCCATACCCGCCTCTCACGCAACAACATCTCCCTTCCTCGAAAGAAACAGCAAACTAAGAAGCCATTCTTTCCGTGGAAGGGCCTACCCTACTGAGGCTACCCACCATACCCACCCATTCCCGTGCCGACCACCACGACACAGGGAAAGCCTGGGCCACATGGTCATCGCAAACTGAAAGGGCCCAAGGCCCAAACCCTGGCTCTGTCTCAGTCCGCCCAGGGGTTTTGACGCCAGCAGCATAGCCTTTTGCTCCCTGGCAGTGCCGCAGCCGGAGTGGGTGTCCATGTTGGACACTTGGGTCCTCCAAGTAGTCCAGGACGGCTACTGTCTCTGTTTGGACAGGCTTCCCCCTCCCTTCTCCCCAGCGGAGCCTTCTCAACTCCCCGCGCACCAATCCTTCCTACAGCAGGAGTTAAGACAACCTCCTCACCCAATGAGCAGTCGAGAGGGTACCGTCGTAACTCCAAGGTTGGGGCTTCTATTCCAGGTACTTCGTCATCCCGAAGAAGACGGGGGGGGCCTACAGCCCATCCTCGACCTCAGAAAACTAAACAAGTTTCTGGTGCGGGAGAAGTTCAAAATGCTATCTCTTGGCGTCCTGCTGCTCTTCCTCCAGCAGGGCGACTGGCTATCCTCCTTGGATCTCAGGAACGCTTACGCCACATTCTGATTCACCCCCAGCAAAGGCAGTTCCTGCGCTTCAGGGTGCAAGGGGAGCATTACCAATACAGGGTGCTCCCCTTCGGACTTGCATCTGCTCCGGGAGTCTTTATAAAGTGCCAATCTGCAACCGCCGCCTCCCTCAGACGGCAGGGTGTACTGGTCTTCCCTTAACTTGACGACTGGCTCGTCATGGGGCCCTCGGCTGGGGAAGCTCGCCTTGCGGCATTGCACACAATCCTCCTCGAGCGCCTGGCATTCTTGGTCAACTATCCCAAGTCCCACCTTGAGCCGGCACAATCCTTGGAGTTTATCGGCGCACGGGTACATGGCCTCCACCGTCCATGTGGTCCCACATGCAGATGCAGACGGCTCAGTGGTGCCTCAGCACTCGGTGGAGTCCAGCCTCCGGTCACCCCAGGGACCCCATTCAGGTCTCCCTCAACCTTTGCAGGGCCTTAGACTGGTGGCAGGACACCCGCAACCTTCTTTGGGAACTGCCCTTCCAAGCCCTGCAACACAAACTAGTGCTGACAACAGATGCTTTCCTGTTGGGATGGGGAGCCCACTGCGGTGCACGCAGGGGCAATGGTCTCCCAAAGAGTCTCAACAGCAGATTAACTTGCTCGAGCTTCGGGCAGTCCGATGGGCCCTGATGGCCTTCGAGGACCATCTCCAGGGAAAGTCTGTACTCGTGCAGACCGACAATGGAGTAGCGATGTTCTACATCAACAAGGAAGGGGGACATGGGATCACGCCTCCTCTGCCGGGAAGCGGTTCTCCTCCTGCTCCTTCTGTCGAGGGATGACCCTATGAGCGGTCTACCTCCCAGGCTACGAGAACATCCTTGTGGGTGAACTCAGCAGGATCCTCTGCTCTCACAAATGGTGGCTGAACATGGAGGTGACCAGCTGGCTGTTCCATTGGTGGGGGACCCCGACCATGGACCTGTTTGCCAGCCCGGCGAACACTCAGCTCCCCCGCTTTTGTGGCCCAGTCCCACACCCGAGCTGGGAGGCGCGGGATGCGTTCCTCTTGAGCTGGACCTCGGGGCTTCTCTACATGTTCCCTCCCACTCCTCTCATTGCGAGGACCCTCCACAAAGCTCAGTAGGAACAAGCATCGATGATACTCGTCGCTCCTTTGTGGCCTTGGTAACCGTGGCTCGCATCCAATCCTCCGATTCCCCTGGGCTGTGCCCCAGGCCTGCTGATGCAGGAGGAGGGGCGGGTGCTACACCCAAACCTGGCCTCATTCTCCCTCGCAGCCTGGTGACTGAATAGATCATCCTAGCCACAGACCTCCCAGAGGAAGTCGAGGAGGTCCTCATCGTGTCGAGGAAGGACGCGACAAGACTAGCTTATACTTTCAAGTGGCGACGCTTCTCGGTCTGGTGCTCCGAGCTCCAGATCGACCCTTTCTCGTGTCCCACTCAGTGGGTCCTCCAGTACCTTCTCCATCTCTCGAAAGAGGGGCTGGTTGAACTCTGTCAGCGTACACCTGATCGCCATATAGGCGCATCACTGCCCTGTAGAGGGCAAACCCAGAGCAGCCCTTGGTCTCCCGCTTCATGTGAGGCCTCTTGCTGTCCGAACTTCCCATCCAGCCTCCTCTAGCGGAATGGGATCTGAACATAGTGCTCATGCAGCTGACGCATTCACCCTTCGAGCCGATGGAGACGTGCTCGCTTCGGCACCTGTCCTGGAAGGTGATCTTCCTGGTGGCTTTGACCTTGGCCCACTGAGTCAGTGAACTCCAGGCTCTCATGGCTGAAGCCCCTTAAACCAGGTTCTATAGGAACAGGGTGGTCCTCTGTACCCACCCCAAGTTCCTGCCGAAGGTTGTCTCGGATTTTCATCTCAAATCAGGAAATAGTCTTACTGACCACCTTCCCGAGATCCCATGCCAACCAGGCGTTGGCTGTTTTACATACACTCGACTGCTCTTGCCTTCTATCTGCAGCGCACCCAGCCTCATCGCAAGTCTGGCTGGCTTTTCATGACCTACAATCCCAATCGCCTGGGGCAGGCAGTCACAAAGTGCACCCTCTCCATTTGGGTGACGGACTGCATCGCCTTCACTCATGCGAAGGCAGGCACACACAGCGTTCGAGCCAAGTCAGCGTCGGTGGCTTTGTTGTGCTCAGTGCCGCTATCGGAATCTGCCGGGCTGCGACCTGGGCTTTGGCAAACACTTTCACCTCGCACTATTGACTGGAGGGGGAGTCCCACCGGGACAGTGCCTTCGGCCAGGCTGTACTCCATAATCTGTTCGGGGTATAAGCAACGCCTGCCCTTCGACCCTTCTCGATTGCTACCGAGGGTTTTGCCCCAGGAACCTGAAGACTTGGGCTCCTTCGGGCATCAGCTTCTGCTCACGGCGGTGTTTTTTTGTTACAGGTTCGGTAGCGATGCTGTAGCTGGGGGGTCCCATAAGTGAGGACTGACTTCCTGCTTGTTCCTGGAGAAAGCGTAGTTACCTGTAACAGGTGTTCTCTAGAGACAGCAAGAATCAGTCCTCACTACCCTCCCACCTCCCCTGATGAGTTGCTGGCTTTTTATCCTTCCCTCGCCATCTGCTTGGTAGAGCTCGAGCTAAAGGACCGGATTGAGCAAGATGGCACTCTTGGGCGGGAAGAGGACCACGCATGCGTGGCAGCAATCCAAAAGGCTTTCTTTGAAAGCTGGGGAATTGCTCCGTGCGGGCTCAGTCGGTGCCATCACCCATAAGTGAGGACTGATTCCTGCTGTCCCTGGGGAACACTTGTTACAGGTGAGTAACTACACTTTATAACCTTCAAATCTATTATAAATCAACCTCATAGTACTTGCAGCAACTGCTACAAAAAATACCAGAAAACAGACTCAGATCATCAGCTACTCAAAATATGTTTGCACTTTCCCAAGAGTTGATTAAGGAACCAGACCACATGCACTAGATTCTTCTCTCTATATGTGCCAAGCTTCTGCGATCTCTTCCACTAGATATCAGAACCACCTCAGACATCATGGCCGCCTTCAAGCTATTAAAAACCTGTTTAAAGAACACTTTAAAAGTATAATCTGAATTAAATCGATACACTTAGTCATTCACCTCTAGGATAGCCTCTACTTGTCTCTCTATTTGATTCTCTTCAATGGCCCTCATTAGTCCCTGCTATACCCTGCTTTTCTCCTCCCTACCCTGCTACCAAGTTACGTTTATGTTTCTACCCCCTCTCTCCTCCCTATCCCTTTCACAATGTTACTGTAATCATTACTATCCTGATCACAGTGTTTATTGTAATTGTTACTATGTTTACAGTATCTTTCTAGTTGCATTTCATGTAAGCCACCTTGATCTTTGGAAATGCGGTATATAAACCTGTTAAAAATAAATGTCCTCCAGAGCAATTTGTGCTGCTCAGGTGGAGGCAACAGGTCAGAAGGAAGGTCTGGGGCCATTGATTCGGATTCCGAGAGGAAGTCAAAATAGTTTCAAGACTCCTCATCCTGTTGGTTCCGCATCTTAGGAGAGGGAGGGCGCTGATGACCTTTGTGCTGCCTGGCTTGCCAATGGCAGTGCCCCTGGCCCTCAGACTCCAACACATTGGAGAGGGATATGGTTCCAGGGACCTGGGTCAATATTGATCTCCCACCCGATGTCCCAGCCTCAGCAGGCAAGGCAACAGCCTCCAAGATAGGAAGGAATGAAAGCGGTGATAACACATTCAGTGCCATGAAGCCTGCCTTCCGTAAGTCTTTCACCACTGCCAAGTGAGCTTTGAAAGGTGTTCCTCCAGAACTGTCACCTGTGAGGGGGTCAGTGGCGCAGCCAACAGCAATGCCAGCTCAAGTGAGGACTCTACAATGATAAGGTGCATCAGGAGACATCCAGCTGCTCTCCTGGGCACTGGGAGCAGACTGCCGTTTTGGTCAGTCCTCCTATCAGGGAAGGTTGGCTAGCTGCTCCCAGCCATCGCTCTCTGCATCTCGTCAAGAAGGGCTGTGGGAATGCTGCACCTGGAACTTTAGTGCTCACCCTTCGACATCAGGATCTCTGCAGGGAGCCTCCCCTCACCACTCTGACCCTTCAGCTCTGATTGAACACACTACTCCTTCCCCTTGGTCGCCTATGGGTCTTTCGCAGACGTAGATGAGGGCGGTCGGGGCTGAGGATGCTGAATCAGATAAGACACAGAGCTGCGTCGCTCAGTGATGAGGCTGAGTCCTTTGGATGTAGAAGGACAGGGCATGCTTGCAGTCCAGCGTGTGCAGGGAGGCCTCTGCCCTGGAGGCATGATGCCTGGAGAAAAAGGTGGGTAGCACCACCACCTGGTTCAGATGGAAAGTTGAGACCACCTTTAGTAAGAACTTTGGGTGTGTCCAAAGGATGACCCTGTTCCTATGGAACCTGGTGTAAGGCTCATGGACCACAAACACCTGCAGTTCACTCACACGCCTGGCGGAGGTGAGTGCCACCAGGAAGACTACCTTCCATGAGAGGTACTTGAGAGGGCAAGTTACCAGGGACTTGAAGGGTGCCCCCATGAGCTTCCCTAGGCCCACATTGAGGTCCCCTGCCACTGGCGGTGGGCAGACCGGGGGGTCACAAGAGGAGGCAGCCCCGCATGAACTGGCCTACCAAGGGGTGGACGGATACAGCCTGACCCTCCACTTCATGGTGGTGAGCCGAGATGGCATATAGGTGTACTCTGACCAAATTTGATTTCAGGCCTGTGCCTGACAGGTGCAGGAGGTACTGCAAAATCTCAACTATTGCACAGAAGAAAGGGTTAAGGCCCTGTCCTGCACACCAGAGGGAGAACCTGCACCACATAAAGGTGTAAGCCCAGTGCATAGAGTCCTTACATGAGGTCAGCAGGATATCCACCAGCCGCAGCAGGTGGTAGTGTGCGATAGCTATCCTCTCAGCAGCCAGGCTGTCAGGGTTGGGGTGTTGCAGCGGGGCACATACCAACGGCCAGGGGCTCCCTCTGGACAGCTGCAGCAGCAGGGGGAACCAGGGCAGCCTTGGCCACCGGGGTGTAATGAAGAGGAGAGAGGCCACCTCTGCCTGAATCTTCAAGAGGGCCTGCAGCACCAGGGGTGTCTATGGGAAGGCAGATAGGAAGCCCCTGAACCACGAAAGGAGGAAGGCATCCGCCGCTTCCCAACCCCGAGCCAGATTTCTGGAGCAGAACCTTGGGAGTTGTGCGTTCTCCAGACTAGCAAAGAGATTGATCTCTGGGGAGGCCTGATCCCAGGGGTGCCCCACCTCCGGAAGATCTCCAGAACGGTTGGGTTTAGCCTCCATTCTTAAGGTTGGAGGATGCGGCTCAGGCGGTTGGCCAGTATATTATCCTGGCCCAGCAAGTACACTGCCCTGAGTGAAATATGCCTCCCCCGCCATGAAGTTCGAGGTGCACCGCCTCCCAACCAAGGCGGTACAAACCTGTGCCGCCTTGTTTGTTGATGTAGAATATCGCTACCTGGTTGTCCATCTGGACCTGGACAACCTGTCCTTCCAGATAGTCTTGGAAGACCCGCAGGGAATAAAAGACTGCCCGGAACTCAAGCAGGTTGAGCTGCAAGGCACACTCTTCCAGCGACCATGGCCCCTATGTGTAGGTGATCACAATGGGCCCCCCAGCCCATCTTGGACACGTATGTGGTGAGGATGCGCTGCACTGGTGGGGCTTGGAACACCAAGCCAGCCCTTAGGTTGCAGTGGTCTTGCCACCAGATCAGGGAGGCTGCTAAGGCAGGTGTAACCTAGATATGGTCCTCCAGGCAGCCTGACGCCTCTGACCACTGTGCTGCGAGACCATTGGGCCTGTTGCATGTGCATGTGGGCAAAAGGTCACATGGACAGATGCCATGTGCCCTAGGAGGCGGAGCATCTGCCAGGCTGTCACTGCAGTGCCGCTCTGTACCTCTTACACTATAACGGCAAGGCGCTGAGTGCGTTCCAGGGGTAGGAAGGTCTTTGCTTGAGTGGAGTCTAGCAGGGTTCCAATGAACGCCATGCACTGTGTTGGAGTGAGGTGAGACTGGGAATTTCACCATGAATCGTAGGTGCTGCAGCAGCCCTAGCGTGCGCTGAGTCACATTCCGCACCTCATCTGGTGTGCCGGACCACATGAGTCAGTCGTCCAGGTAGAGGAACACAAACACTGAGGACCCGAAGGCAAGTGGCCACAACCGCCATGCATTTTGTGAATACCCACAGGACAGAGGTGAGGCCAAAGGGAAGCACCCTGTAAAGATAGTGACAGCCTTCTACCATGAACCAGAGGTACTGACGGTGCCTTGGATGGATCAGGATGTGGGTGTAAGCATCTTTGAGATCCAAGAAGCCTAGTCAATCTCCCTACAGGAGGTAAGGCAGCAAGGTTCTAAGGGATACCATTTTGAACGTTTTCTTGACCAGGAAGCGGTTGAGGTTCCAAAGATCCAGAATGGGCCTGAAGCCCCCTGTTGTCTTGGGGACAAGGAAGTAGCAGGAGTAGAACTCCTATCCCTGAAGATGAGGAGGGACAGGCTCCAACTGCCTGATCCTCGAGTAACAACCCAAGCTCTTTCTGGAGCAACTCCCTGTGCAAGGGGTCTGTGGGCAATTCCCTGAGAATGAGGGGGGAGGCAGCTGAGTAAAGTGAAGGACGTAGCCACCTTCAACCATCCGCAACACCCAGGCGTTCGCGGTGATAGCCACCTGTGTGCAAAGTGGACAAGCTGTCTCCCCCATGAACCTTGGGCCCATTACCTCCGGAGGGAGGGAGGCTATGCCCAAGGAGTCAAAAACTCCCTCCAGGCAGTGGCTGAGCTGCTGTTTGGGAGCTTAGGCTTACGGGGCCATGCCCTTGGCCTGCTGCCCCTGAGGGGGGAGCGGGGTAGGCCTGGAATTTTGGGCAGTTTCCGTAAGCCGCCTTGAACTTCGGGTGGAAGGGATTTTTCCCCTGAAGCCTTCCGGCAGGAAGGGTCCAAAACTTTCTTGGACAGCCTGGTCCTAGTCATGAATTTCTTCTCCAACTCATCAGCCTTGTCGGTCATGGGTTTGCCGAACAGCTTATCTCCCCAGCATGGGATATCGGGTAGTTTGTCTGCACCCATTGCTCCAAGTCAGACTGCAGCCAAGCAAGGTGGTGGGGCACTAATGCCCACCACAGCCACCGACTCAAAGCTGTGAAAGGCTGCTCGAGTCTGAATTTTTTTTTAATTTAAAATTTTATTTTGTTTTATCAGAGTCTACAATACAAACAATCCCCCATGCCCCTCTTATACAAGACCCCAGTATCCTGGGCCCCATATTATACCATTCATGAAATTCTACAAGCATAGAAGTTAACAATCTCTACATTGTCTATATAATCTCTTATTTATCTCATCTAAAACAAACTTTTGTCTAAATTCTACTACTGCCAATGTGTGAGTCCATTGTGTTAACTAGTTTGAAGCCTCACTTCATTAAGTATTGCAGGTTCTCCCCTCCTTCATTCT
Organism: Ichthyophis bannanicus; assembly: GCA_033557465.1. Taxonomy (NCBI): domain Eukaryota; kingdom Metazoa; phylum Chordata; class Amphibia; order Gymnophiona; family Ichthyophiidae; genus Ichthyophis; species Ichthyophis bannanicus. The sequence continues at coordinate 58,891,562 of CM066050.1, forward strand.
ACACTTTTATCCATTACTAGACTTCTCTTATTCCTTCCTCCCTTTCCCCAGCCCCCTCGCTAGTCACTCCTTTCCGCTTGCGTTGCTCCCTCCCTCCTCTCTGCCCCTTAATCCTCCCCATAGAGCCTGAGCTGTCCCCCCCCCCCCCACCATTCTCGTTCAAACTCAGAATTTACAGATAAACTTTAAGAAAACTGAGGTCTTATTCATCACTAGGAACAAGAGTTTCTCTCCCCCCACTACCTTGAAGGTTCGAGATGCAGAGCTCCCATGCAAATCTGTGATACGTTACCTGGGTGTCACACTTGACCATCAACTCAACTTCAAAGAACACAACCAAGTCCATCTACAATAAAATCATGACATTAAGGCACCTAAGACCTTTACTAGCCCCAGATGACTTCAGAACCATATTCCAGATGCTTGTAACCCCACATTTCAATTACGCAAACATCATTCTGCACGGTCTCCCCAAGAGCACCCTCAATCCACTGCAAATGGTGATGAATGCAGCAGCTCGCATTCTCTGCGGCATATCCAGAAGAGATCACATCACGCCCATACTTATGGAATTACATTGGTTACCATTACACAGCAGACTTACCTACAAGACACTTCTCCTAACCTTTAAAGCAATTAACCGGCTATCTCCCTCATCCCTCACTGCACTCCTCATCACCCCCAACAACAGGCCGAGAAGGTCAGCAGCTGCCAACACGCTAACTATACCACTTGAATCTACAAAATGCACTCAAACAACCAGGAACGGGTCCTTTGCATTTTATGCCCCGAGATGCTGGAATAACCTCCCACCACATATCCAAGCAATCAGAGACCTCTCGCAATTCAGAAAACACCTTAAGCATCATCTATTCCTCCTTCACTTCGCCCACCCTAACCTAACACAACCACCTTCCACTACTCATCTCATACACCTAAACCTTGCCACTCCCACAACCTGACTTATGATGAAGCACACAACAGTTCCGCCCATTAGGTATATTCACAACGCTTATAAACTAATGACTAATGCATTCTGAATTCCAGCTTGTAAGACAATTTGTAAATAGGCCCACAATAACCACTGTTATTGCCTTGTATATAGTTTACCCTTGTTTTCAGTGCCAAGTTACCTATCCTGTTTCAATGTAAGCATAAGATCACTTGTTCTGATGCAAAAGTTTTTGTTATTTGTAAACCGCACTGAAACTGAAAAGCACGGTATATAAGAGACTATAAATAAACTTCTCTAATCTCTGCTTCCTATAGACCATCATATGTTCCATTACCACCACTTGCCTCAGCCTCATCTCACATTGTTTAATGTGTAGGGCCCCTGACTGTTTCCAGTGGGCTGCCACTTCACATCTTGCCATGCATAGGCATGCTGCGACTGGCCTCTTCAGTCCCCCTACGTAACCCTCACTCTGCCTGAATAGGAGAAACATCCCCAGATCTAAACTCAGGTGTACCCCAGTCATCCTATGCATCCATTTTTGCACACACTTCCAGAAGTCCTGTGCCACTGAGCAGCTCCACCAGATGTGCCAAAAGGTTTCCCGTTCCCCACACCTTTGCCAACACAATGGTGAGGTCCCTGGGAACATCCAATGTAATCTGTCAGGGGTATAGTACCAGTGCATCATAATTTTGTAGCAATTTTCCCTTATATTCACTGTTATTAGGGCTCGCTTAATCTGGTCTATCATTTGTTTCCATTCTTTTTGTATGAACACACAGCCCAGATCTCGCTCCCACCCCTTCATGTAGGGGAGTTGGCAGAAAGCTGTACCCTGAGCCACACGCTATAAAGCCGATATCCCGTACCATACCAACTCTGTCAGTAAGTTCCCGCGCCGTTCCCTCTTTCCCTAACACCCGCCGCAAAAAATAACACACTTGTCTATATTGAAAGCACTCTCCCTCCTGAAGCTCATAACCCTCTCGTAATTCCTCAAAGAGAACAAATTCTCCATCATCCAGAAATTGGTTAAATGTCTGCAGCCCCTTTTTGGTCAATCGGAGATATATTCCTCCTTCCCATTCCGGAGAGAACTCTGGTACTCCCCCCTAAGTGGGCAAAGATAGAGAACCCCCCCCCCCCTTCCCCTCCCTGCTCCCGTTTCCTCACCACATCCCAAATCTTAAGAACCTGGTGCATACTTGGGTTACGGGGTACCCAAGCTTTCCCTGTTTTTAGCCTGTATCCATGGTAGGGCCTCCAGCATGTCACCTTTAGTATAGGTTTCCTCTATTTGTACATAACGTTTCCATTCTCCACCTACTCTCCAGTTCGAGTGGCAAATTTGGCCTGCCCAATAGTAGGCCCATATATCTGGCACCCCAAGTCCTCCCAGAGCTATTCATGGCAGACAGTGCTTCCAAATATATAATTATCCTCTGTAACATCTGTAGCACCCCCACTGGTACGGAGATGGAGAGCGTCTGAAAGTAATATAACATTCTAGATAGGATGTTCATTTTGACTGCTGCAATATGCCCCAGCCATGAAACTTCCTTTATCATCCACCCCTCCAGATCCTTTCCCGAGGCCCAGAACAGCCCTGGATAGTCAGCCTGATACAGACCTTCAATCCGCACCAGGATCTCTACCCTGAGGTATTTCAAAATCTCCTTTGCCCATCTAAATAGGAAGTGATCTTTCAAAACAGCCTTCACCTCAGGAGACACAGTGACATTCAATGCTTTTGTCTTTTCTAATTTCATCCAAAATCTCAATACAGTACCATATTTTCATAGTTCTCCCATCACTTCTGGGAGAAAGTTGCCCAAGTCTGCCACACATACAAACAAGTCATCAGCAAATAGGGAGATTGTTTGCATTTGCCCTCCCTCCCTACACCTTTTATGCCCCCGTTCTGTCGGACGGCCTGTGCCAAAGGTTCCCCTGCCAGGGCATACAATAGGGGGGACAGCAGACATCCCTGTCTCATCCCACGGCTCAGTGGAAAGCCCTCCGGGTACCTTCCATTAACTTTAACCTGGGCCCTGGGTTCTCTATACAATCCCCTTACCCACCTTTCAAAACGCTGTCCTGTGCCCATCTTGCTCATAGTCGCAAACAAGAAAACCCAAAGAACCCTATCGAATGCCTTCTCGGCATCAATGGAGAGGAACAGTACTTCCTCTCCTCCCTGTTGAGCTGTCCACAAGACCTCTACTACCTTCTTTATATTATCCGCTGCTTGCCTTCCTAAAATAGTCACTGATCTTGTATCAGCCTGGGCATCCAAGTTGCCAGTCGCTCTGCCAATACTTTAGTTAGAATCTTAGTATCTACATTTAACAGGGAAATGGGTCGACAGGATCCACACTTCATTGGGTTTTTGCCCTCGTCGGGTATCACCGTAAGCATATTAGGTGTCAATCCTGCCCCCCCCCCCCCTTCCATCATCCCGTTAAACACCCGTTGGAGGATTCCACTTATGTCTTCCCAAAATGTTTTATAAAAAGACCCCGGGAGTCCATCCATCCCGATGCCTTTCCGGCAGGTAGATTTTTAATAACCACCTCTATTTCCTCGTAGCCTATTTCTTGGTCTACCCCTCCCTGACATTGTCCTCTAGACGGGGTAGCTGGAGCCCATCCAGGTATATCTGTATCTCCTCTGGCCTTATATTTTCCTGCCTGGTGTAGAATTCCTTATAAAATTTAGCAAATATTCTACGAATATTATCATCCTGTCGCTCAATCCCTCCCCCCCCCCCCCCACCCCGTGCCCCTGAATTTTATTAATTGAGATTTGGGCAATGCGCTGCTTTAGGCATCACACCAGTAATTTCCTGGCCTTATTTCCCCAATCATAACAGACTTGTTTAGTACACTGTAGGGCAAACTGAAATTGTTCTGTCTGATGGGCCTGTAATTCAGTCCTTAGCTGATCTAATCTCCTCTGATCTCGCTGGGCCCCCCTGTACCATTGGTATGTTAGGATAAAGGTGCAGATCTCTTCTAACAACTGATCTTCCCGGTGTCATCTTAGCTTCTTTTACCATACCGCCTACATGATGAACCTCCCCCTAACCACTGCTTTAAGCCCTTCCCAGAGGGTAATATCCCATAAATAAGTTGGAGATATTCTTTAATAGTTTCTTTGATGTCCTCCACTACCCCTCTGCATTTAAGAAGTTTCTCATTGAGGTGCCAAAATTAGACGCCCTCCCTTCAAGCTCCATCCATACTGGTCCATGATCTGACCATGTTACAGGCTCAATGCCCGCTCCCCATAGCTCTGTTAACAATCGATCCACTAGAATCATGTCAATCTTACTGAAGCAGTCATGGGGGCATGAGTAAAAAGTATATTCTCTCCATAGAGGATGAAATTCCCGCCAGGCGTCCACCAACCCCAAGCACTGCATCACCCTGCATAAGCCCTTCCTATTCCCCCCCCCCCCCTCCTGTGGCACCTTCAATGTTTGATCCCATTTGGGGTCCAGAGAAACCTTAAAATCCCACCCAATTATCAATTTGCCTTTTGCCTTCTACCAGTCTCCCCACCCCCGCTTAAAAAGCTCCTTTGCCCGCCATTGGGTGCATATATGGACAGTACAGTAAGTTCCTCATCTCCCAGGAACCCTGAACCCCCACCACCCACCCTTTATCTTTGAAATGATCCTGTAATTAGACAGCAGTCCCCTTTCTTAATAAGACTGTGGTCTCCCCCCCCCCCCCCCCCGTGGGTCTGCAGAGAAGTATTGTTCAAGGTTCAGCCCATGCTTCATCCTCCCCTCATCCTGGGCTTTAAGATGTTTCTTGTAGTAAGATGATATCCCAGGATCCCCTCTCTATTTCTCGGAATAATCTCCACTGCTTGAGTGCGGTGTTAAGTCCTTTAACATTTAGCGTACCTATACACAGCATTGCACTAGCCTACCCCTCTCCTGTCTTTCCGTTGCTCGCTCAGGCCCTTTACCCTCCCTCTCCCTCCCCTAACCCACCCTCCCCTTCCTTCCCAACCTTGCTCTTCTCTCCTGGAGCCTCGCTTCCTGTAATGCCCCCCAGCCTCCTCTGGAACCCCCCTTCATCCTCTCACCCAGAATCCTTTCCTCCCCCCCTTTGTTTCCCCTTAGGCCTCGCCTCCTCTCTCCCCCACTACTTCCTCGACATCTCCATGAGCCCCTCATCCATACCTATTAGGGGTAGGGTATAGTAAAGTCCCTTCTGGCCTCTCATGGAGTTCAAGTATCAGTCCCTTCGGCCACTTCAGGCTAGCGCTGTTCCTGTGGGAGGTGCTTAAGCTGCTTGCCTTTCTCTGCTGCTCACTGCCACTGCTGTGCTGTCGTCTTCACCACTGATGATGTGCCTGTGGATTGCTCTCATGACCTACTAGGGAACCCCTCACAGACCAGCTCCTGTAATGCTTGCCAGGCTTCCTCCACTTTGCACACTTTTTGGGAGTTCCCCTTCACTGTAAATAGCAGTTCAAATGGGTGCAGCCATCTGTATCGAATGCCCTCTTTCCGCAGATAAGTCGTCACATCCCACAGCTCCCGATGCCGAGGGTGTCCCCAGAGAAAGCACAGTTACTTACCTGTAACAGGTGATCTCTGGGAACAGCAGGAATAAGTCTTCACATATGGGTACGTCGGTACCGACGGAGCCTGCATGGGAACGCTCCCCAGCGTCCATTCAGAAAGCTTTTGGGAGCATCCCACAGTGCCTGCGTGCTGCCTTCCCGCCTTTCCAACTGTCTCTCCTCAGTTGAGTTTTATAGCTGAGACAAAGAGGGAGAGAGAGGGAAAGGAAGAGAGATAAAGAGAGAGAGAGACAACTCCTAGGGGAGGTGGGTGGGTTGTGAAGACTTATTCCTGCTGTTCCCAGAGATCACCTGTTACAGGTAAGTAACTGTGCTATCTCCAGGAACAAGCAGGAATGAGTCTTCACATATGGGGACTCCCTAGCTTTTGATGCCAGGGACAGATCCCATACGTTGTGTGTCCCTGGGACAGGGCTGCACTTCTCCACCTGGATCTCTGGCATCCCATGAGGGATGGTGGGTAGGAGTTGATTAAGTATGGAACAGGTGTTTGAGAACAGCCTGACCAAACAAGGCATCCCGGCGGGAGTCCTTGTCCAAGCAGTAATGGGCTGTGAAGGTATGAACCGAGGCCCAATTGGCTGCTCGACAGATGTTGTCGATAGAGACAGAGTTCAGATGAGCCATTGAGGCTGCCATGGCTCTCACATTGTGAGCTGTGACATGGCCCTCCAGAGAAATGTTCTTGCTCTGATAGGCGAAAGAAATACATTGGTCAATCCAGTTAGAAAGTGTTCTCTTGGAGACTGGTTGTCCCAAATGAGAAGGATCAAAAGCAACAAAGAGTTGGGAAGACTTTCTATGTTGCTGTGTCCTCTGTAAGTAAAAAGCTAGAGCTTTTTTACAGTCCAGGGTATGAAGATTCCTCTCTGCACTTGATGCATGAGGTCCTGGAAAAAAGACAGGTAGGTAGACCTCTTGGTTGAGGTGAAAAGGCGAGACCACCTTAGGCATAAAGTGTGGATTAGTCCTAAGGACCACTTTGTTGTGATGGAACCTTGTATAAGGTGGATTAGCTACCAGTGCTTGCAATTCACTGATGCGGCGTGCTGATGTGATTGCAATGAGAAAGATAACCTTCCAAGAAAGGTATTTCAAGGAGGTGGTAGCTAAAGGTTCAAAAGGTGGCTTCATAAGCTGGCCAAGAACCAAATTTAAGTCCCATGCCACCAGTGGTGGTCTAATGGGAGGCTTTGTTAAAAGGAGGCCTCTCATGAACCTTGCTACAAGGGGATGAGAGGAAACAGGTTGTCCATTTAGAGGCTTGAGGGAAGCTGCAATAGCACTCAAATGGACTCTTACTGAATTTGTCTTAAGGCCTGCATTAGACAGATGAAGGAGATACTCCAGCAACGATTCCAGCGGTATGGCCCTGGGGTTAAGACCCTTTTCAGAACACCAGATGGTAAACCTCTTCCACTTGAAAGCATAAGAATGTCTAGTGGAAGGTTTTCTGGAAGCACAAAGAACATCTTTCACTTGTTGAGAAAGATGAAGATCCTGGAGATCTAGGCCTTCAGCAATCAAGCCCTGAGATGCAGAGACTTTCTGTCCTCCTGAGAGAGGAGGTCTGGAGCAGACCCTAACTCTAGGGAGGGAGCTTGAGAGATGTAGAAGCAGAGGGTACCACACTTGCCGTGGCCAATGTGGAGCTATGAGAATCATGTGGCCTCTGTCTCTCTGAAGCTTGAAGAGGGTTTTGGGAATTAGGGGAATGGGTGGAAAGGCATACAGGAAGTCTTGACCCCAATGAAGGAGGAAAGCATCCCTTGCCTGAGCCCCCTGAGCCAGAGTTCTGGAACAGAATCGAGAAAGTTTGGCATTCCACGGACTTGCAAAGAAGTCTATGTCCGTGGTTCCCCAAATTTGAAAAATCTTGGATACCTGGTCCATATGTAGGGACCACGCGTGTGGAAGCACAACTCGACTGAGACTGTCTGCCCAAGAGTTTTGAACACCTGGAAGATAGACTGCCAGAAGATGAATGTGATGCTCTCTGGCGAGGGCCCATAGTCGCAGAGCTTCGTTGCAAAGCGACAGAGAGCCAGTTCCTCCCTGCTTGTTTATATAGAACATGGCTACCTGATTGTCCGTGTGGATAAGGACTGTCTTGTGGCCGAGCAGGGTGTGGAAAACTCGCAGAGCAAGGAAGATTGCTCTGAGTTCCAAGAGATTGATATGTAGACAAGTCTCCTGTGGGGATCAGATGCCCTGGGTGGAGAGGTCCTGAAGATGAGCTCCCTAGCCCATTGGAGAAGCATCTGTTGTAAGAGTTGCCTGGGGTAGAGGCTGTTGAAAGGGGGACCCCAGCAACAGGTTTTGAGGGGACTTCCACTACTGGAGGGACAAAATGAGGCGACCTGTGTTTGCTATTTTGTCTGACAGGCAGCCTGATGCCTGGGTCCATTGGGTGGATAAGGTCCACTGAGCTGCCCTCATGTGAAGGCGAGCATATGGTACCACATGTACAGTGGATGCCATGTGGCCTAGCAACTGTAACATCTCTCGAGCAGTTAGCAGGGGCTTTCACTCTGCTTGAGCAGCTAACTGCAGATATCACAGTTGGGGAAGATAGCACAGTTACTTACCTGTAACAGGTGATCTCTGGGAACAGCAGGAATAAGTCTTCACATATGGGTACGTCAGTACCAACGGAGCCTGCGTGGGAACGCTCCCCAGCTTCCCAAAAAGGAAAGCTTTTGGGAGCATCCCACAGCGCCTGCGCGCTGCCTTCCTGCCTTTCCTAACCGCCTCTCCTCAGTTTGAGTTTTAAAGCTGAGACAAAGAGAGAGAGAGAGAGGAAAGGAAAGACAGAGAGATACAACTCCTAGGGGAGGTGGGAGGGTTGTGAAGACTTATTCCTGCTGTTCCCAGAGATCACCTGTTACAGGTAAGTAACTGTGCTATCTCCAGGAACAAGCAGGAATGAGTCTTCACATATGGGGACTCCATAGCTAAGATGCCTGGGAGAGCCCCAGGGATATGAGACCCTGGGAAGGGTTCTACCACCTCCTATGGATCTCAGGCATCTATCCAGGGATGAGGGTAGGAGTTGATTAAGAATGGAACAGGTGTTTGAGAACAGCCTGACCAAACAAGGCATCCCGGCGGGAGTCCTTGTCCAAGCAGTAATGGGCTGTGAAGGGATGAACCGAGGCCCAGGTGGCTGCTTGACAGATCTGGTCGATGGACACAGAATTCAGATGAGCCTTCCAGGAGAGAAATTTCAAGGAGGTGGTGGCTAAGGGTTCAAAAGGAGGCTTCATAAGCTGACCAAGATTTAAATCCCATGCCACCGGAGGAGGCTTAATGGGAGGTCTAGTTAAAGTTAGGCCTCTCATGAATCTTGCAATAAGAGGATGAGAGGAAACAGGTTGTCCATTGATAGGCTTAAGGGATGCTGCAATAGCTCTCAAATGGACCCTTACTGAATTCGTCTTAAGGCCTGCATCGGAAAGATGCAGGAGGTATTCCAATAGAGAATTCAAAGGTAGTGCTAGAGGGTCGAGACTCCTTTCAGCACACCAAATGGAAAATCTTTTCCATTTAAAAGCATAGGAACGCCTAGTGGAAGGTTTTCTGGAAGCATGGAGGATATCCTTCACTTGTTGAGAAAGATTCTAGCTTTGAAGGTCTAGGCCTTCAGTAACCAATTTCTGAGGTGAAGGGACTTGGGGTTTGGGTGTCACAAAGTCCCCTCCTCCTGGGACAGAAGGTCTGGAGCAGCTCCCAAGTCCAGAGAGGGGGCTTGGGAGAGATGCAGAAGTAGAGGGTACCACACTTGACGTGGCCAGCATGGAGCTATGAGGATCATGGATCCTTGATCCCTCTGGAGTTTGAACAGAGTCTTGGGAATCAAGGAAATGGGTGGAAAGGCATACAGGAGACCCTGACCCCAGTGAAGGAGGAAGGCATCCTTGGCCTGAACTCCCTGACACGGAATTCTGGAACAGAACCGGGGAGGTTTGGCATTCCACGGACTTGCAAAGAGGTCTATGGTCCGGGGTTCCCCATTCTTGGAAGATTCTGAGTACCTGATCCATGTGCAGGGACCATTCGTGTGGGAGCAGAATTCGACTGAGTCTGTCTGCCCGCCCAAGAGTTTTGGATTCCTGGGAGGTATACTGCCAGGAGATGGATTTGATGCTCTCTGGCGAAGGCCCACAATCTTAAAGCTTCGTTGCAAAGCGACAGAGAGCCAGTTCCTCCTTGCTTGTTTATGTAAAACATGGCTACTTGATTGTCCGTATAAATGAGGACTGTCTTGTAGCTGAGCAGGGTATGAAAGACCTTGAGAGCTAGAAAAACTGCTCGAAGCTCCAAGAGATTGATATGAAGAAAGGTCTCCTGTGGGGACCAAGAGCCTTGAGTGGAGAGGTCTTGTAGATGAGCTCCCCAACCTGTTTGGGAGGCATCTGTTGTGAGAGTTGCTTGGGGCAACAACTGTTGGAAGGGGGACCCCAGCAACAGATTTTGAGTGGACATCCACCACTGGAGAGACTAAAAGAGATGATTGGAGGTTGCTATTTGGTCTGAGAGAGCCCCTGATGCTTGAGTCCACTGGGTGAACAAAGACCATTGGGCTGCTCTCATATGTAGGCAAGCATAGGGTACCACATGCACTGTGGAAGCCATGTGGCCTAGCAGTTGTAGCATCTCCCGGGCAGTTAAATGGCTCTTTGACCGAACCTGAGAGGCTAACTGCACTAGGCGTAGGCAACGGGCCTGAGGAAGATAGGCCCTTGCAGTGGTAGTATCTAGCCAGGCCCTATGAACTCTAGGGACTGAGTAGGGGTGAGCTGGGACTTTGGGAGGTTTACCACAAGTCCCAGATACTGCAGAATGTGCCTTGTGCAGTCCAGGGAAGTCTGGGCCTCTGACTGAGATGGAGCTCGGATGAGCCAGTCGTCCAGGTATGGGAATACAAATATTCCCAGAGTGCGTAGAAATGCAGCTACTGTTGCCATGCATTTGGTGAACACTCTTGGGGCAGAGGCCAGACCAAACGGAAGCACCCGGTATTGATAATGTTTTCCTTGGAAAAGAAAACGGAGGAATCTTCTGTGAGATGGATGGATGAGGACATGTGTGTACGCATCCTTGAGATCTAGAGAACAAAGCCAATCCTGACTTTGAAGGTATGGAAGGAGAGTGCCCAGAGAGAGCATCTTGAACTTCTCCTTCCACAGAAATTTGTTCAATTCCCTGAGATCTAATATGGGTCTGTATCCCCCTGTCTTCTTTGGAATGAGAAATAGGGGGAGTAAAACCCTGACCCTTGTTGAAGAAGGGGAACTTCTTCTATTGCCCCTTGGGCAAGAAGGGTAGCCACCTCTTGACCTAGAAGGTCGAGAAGAGATGTGGGAGAATTGAAATGTCTCACCATGGTGTGGGGAGGAAGGTCTGAGAAATGAAGTTTGTAGCCCTCTTATGATGGAGAGGGGCCACTGCTCTGATGTAATCTGCTCCCATCTGGGAGCAAAATGAGCTAACCTTCCTGGAATGGTGAGAGGTTCTGGCTGTTTTAAAGCCAGAAAGGCTAAATTCTCTAGCATGAAGTCAAAAACCCTGAGGAGGTTGGGTCTGCTGAGTTGCAGCAGCCCCTGTTAGTCTTAGGCCTGGCCTGTTTAGGTTGCTGACGCTTGGTAGCAAAGCGACCTGTAGAGGATTGTTGGCCAGAAGTAGAAGGGAATCTGCCCTTTTTGAAAAAAGACTTCTTGAAGGGTTTTTTCTTGGCAGGAATTGGAGGATGACTGTGAAAGTCTATCCAGAGCAGAATTTTCTGCATCCATTTGAGTGGCTTTTATTTGCCATTCTTTGCCAAACAGGTTTTCACCTGTACAGGGAAGATTTCCTAATCCATCTTGGACCCAGGGTTCTAAATCAGAAGCTTGGAGCCAAGCAATTCTGCGAGCAGCTATGGCAATGCCAGAAGCTCTGCTGGCACCTTCAAAGGAATCAAAGGCTGCCCTGTTGGAAAACTTTGAAATGTCTTGAGTATGCTTAAGCCAAATGAGGAATTCATCCCTTTTATCTTCTGGTAGAAAAGGGAGGAAAGTGTGCAGTTTATCTGCAACCTCCTTTAGAAACATACCCATGTAAAGACTATAGGAGTTGATTCTGGCAACAAGCATACTGGCTTGGAAGATTTTTCTACCAAAAGCATCCAAGGTCCTGCATTCTCTTCCTGGAGGAGTAGAAGAGTGTCTCTTTGTACTCTTTATCCTCTTCATAGCTGACTGCACCACAATGGAATGGTGAGGAAGCTGTGTTTTATGAAAACCAGGACAGGGAGGGACACGATACATAGTGTCCAATCTGCGAGAATGAGAAGAGATAGTGAGAGGAGTCTCCCATAAATCAATCATGTGTTCATAAAGAATCTCATGAATTGGTAAGGTGACTGCCTCTTTAGGAGCCTTAGAATAACCCAAAATATCTAATTTTTTTGCTCTAGGCTCTGATTCAGAGGATACTGAAATAGAAAGACCTTTAGCCACTTCTCTTATGAAGTCTTGAAAGGACAAGTCCTCTGGAGGAGACATTCTTCTTTTTGGAGAAGGCGGCTCTTCAGGAAGGGTTATAGATACTTCAGCAGACTCCTCTGATGTATCAGAATCACCAGAGGAATCAAAGTACCGTCTGTCAGGGTGGTCTTCTAACGATCGGTACACGTATCGAGCAGTATCGACATCGGGCGTCATCGGAACCGATGAGCAGCCCTCGACAAGGAACCACTGCAGTCGGTATCCTGGTCGGTCGGTACCGGTATCTGTGCTGGTGCAGGTACCCGAGTCGATACCGACAACGGAGTTTGTTGTGGTATCAACGGCATCACAGCTTGGATGAAGGCACTGATAGCCTGCTGCATGGACAGAACATTCTGATCCATCGACGCCATGAATGCCTGGAACTCGGTATGGGAAGGTTGTGCCGGTACCCCAGAGCATTCTAACAGGTGATCGGTCGAGGCCGTGCCATCGATGTCAACCTGTAACCCCATAGGTGGAGCTTTGGAAGCCGGAGCTTTCCGCCGGGGTTGTTTTGCCGGTGCAGGATCCTCGAGGGCAAGCCCGGAGGCATCTCGATGCTTAGAGGGAGATCTACCCTTCGAGGACCGGCTGGATTTATGTTTGGTTACCTGAGATCCATTGGGGGAAGAAGCAGCCCTGGAAGACGTCGATGCCACCGAAGCTGCATCAGCGGGAAACAGCACGTGGAGCTTAGCTGCTCGGTTCTGTAAACCCCGTTTAGACATCAGAGAGCAGGACGGACAATCCGAAATGGAGTGTTCAGGACCCAAACATTTAAGACACCATTCATGGGTGTCTGTAACAGAAATAGTACCGCTGCACTTAGTGCATTTCTTAAACCCGGAGGCTGGTTTTTCCATGAGGAAAATTTCTTGAGGCCTAAGGCCCAAAGAGAAAAATACACTAAGTGAGGGAAAACTATATAGTTTTTTTGTTTTGTTTTTTTTTAAGAAAAGACCGGCGGTACCGGTCCGGAGTCGGGGAAGGCAGACACGTGACCAAAGAAAGAAAATAAAATAAAGAACTTCTTCAGCGGTGACAGGGCTCGACCTGCTGGCTCTGCGGCAAAGAAGAACTGAGGAGAGGCGGTTAGGAAAGGCGGGAAGGCAGCGCGCAGGCGCTGTGGGATGCTCCCAAAAGCTTTCCTTTTTGGGAAGCTGGGGAGCGTTCCCACGCAGGCTCGGTCGGTACTGACGTACCCATATGTGAAGACTCATTCCTGCTTGTTCCTGGAGATAGGCCCTTGCCTTTGTGGTATCCAGCAACGCCCCTATAAACTCCAGGGACTGAGTAGGGATCAGATTGGATTTTGGGATATTACCAGCCCTAAATATTGAAGGATACGCATTGTGCAGGTTAGAGCAGTCTTGGCCTCTGATGAGTGGGAGCTCGAATGAGCCAGTCGTCCCGGTAAGGGAAGACAAATATTCCCAGGGTGCGCAGAAAAGCAGCAACCACTGCCATGCATTTCGTGAACACCCTTGGTGCAGAGGGCCAGGCCAAAGGGGAGCACACTGTATTGATAGTGCTTCTCCTGGAAAAGGAACCGAAGGAACCTTCTGTGGGTTGGATGGATGAGAACATGAGTGTACGCATCCTTGAGATCTAGAGAACAAAGCCAATCCTGACTCTGAAGGTATGGCAGCAGAGTTCCTAGAGAAACCATCTTGAATTTCCTTTGACTAGGAATCTGTTCAACTCTCTGAGATCTAAAATGGGTCTGAAGCCCCCTGTTTTCTTTGGAATAAGAAAATAGGGGGAGTAGAACCCTGTGCCCTGTTAAGGCACTTCCTCTATTGCCCCCTGGGCTAGAAGAGTGGCAACCTCCTGCTCTAACAGGTTGAGGAGGGAGGTTGGAGAATTGAACTGGTGCACTCCTGTGAGAGGGGGCAAGCTGGAAAAATGAAGTTTGTACCCCTCTCTTATGATGGAGAGTGTCAAATGCTCTGCTGTGATTTGCCCCCACCTGGGAGCAAAGTGACATAACCTTCCTGGGATGGTGGAGGGCTCTGGTCCTTCTAGAGCCAGGAAGGCTAAGTTCTGTAGCAGAAATTCAAAGGCCCTGAGGGGGCTGAGGTGCTGGGCTGGAGCAGCCCTCGCAGCCTTTGCTTTACTCTGTTTGGAGGATTGCTGACGGACGTTTGGAAGGGAACTGAGCTGTAGAAGATGCCCGCTGACCATAAGCAGGATAGAATCTTCCCTTTTTAGAAAAAGGTGTTTTCTTGAACAACCTTTTCTTAGCAGGGGCAGCTGTAGATTTGGATAGTCTATCCAAAGCAGAATTTTCAGCATCCATCTGATTGGCTTTTGCTTGTCAATCTTTACCAAACAGATTCTCAGCTGTACAAGGGATATTTCCCAATTCATCTTGGACCCAGATCTCCAAATCAGATGCTTGAAGCCAAGCAATCCTACATGCACCTATAGCTATAGCTGAGGCTCTGCTTACGCATTCAAAGGAGTCGAAAGCTGCACGGTTGGAGAATTTGGAGATATCCTGGGCATGTTTGAGCCCAGTGAGAAATTCTTGCCTTTTATCTTCAGACATAAAAGGACTTAAAGTCTGCAAATGGTCAGTAACTTCTTTTAAGAACATTCCCATGTAGAGACTATAAAAACTAATTCTCGCAAGCATGGAAAGCTTGGAAGATTCTTCTACCAAAAGCATCCAGAGTTCTACATTCATGTCCTGGAGGATTAGAGGCATGTCTTTTGGCACTTCTAATCTTTCTCATTGCAGACTCAACCAAAATAGAGTGGTGAGGGAAGCTGAGTTTTATGGAAACCAGGACAAGGAGGGACACGATACATGGTGTCCAACCTGCGAGAATGAGGAGAGGTGGTTAGAGGTGCTTCCCACATCCTTAACATGAGATCATACAGAATCTCATGAATAGGTAAGGTAGCTGCCTCCTTAGGAGTTTTAGGATATTGTAAAATATCTAACTCCTTGGCTCTAGGCTCTGACTCTGGGGCCACTGTAATAGAGAGGCCCCGAGCCACCTCTCTGATAGTCTTGAAAAGACAAGTCCTCTGGAGGAGACATCCTTCGTTTAGGAGAGGACTCCTCCTGGTGGAAGAAGCATCACTGCATCGACAGACTCTTCAGAATCCTCAGTCATCAGAGGAATCGAAGTATCGTCTGTCCAGATGCTCTTGCAAAGCCCGATACCCGTACCGATTGGGATCGGTATCAGGAATCACCGGTACCGGGGTATCGGTACTGGAGGACTGCAGAATAAGGTACCGGCATAGCAGACACCGATGCCACCGGTACCGGGATCGGTGCCGATGGCGATGCCAGAGCTGGTACCGGCGGAGTAGTCTGTTGCGGTGCCACGGGCGTCGATGCCACAAGGAAAGCCGCCAGACTGCATTTGATGGACAGAATTCTCTGATCCATCGACGCCGCCAATGCCTGGAAGTCGGTACCGGTGGAAGCCACCGGTACCCCAGAGCATGGTACCAGGAGATCTGTTGAGGCCATGCCATCAAGATTATCCTGGAACCCCGATGATGATGCTTTAGAGGCCGTAGCCTCCCGCTGGGGTAATTTTTGCCGGTGCAGAATCCTCGAGGGCAAGGCCAGAGGCATCTCGATGCTTAGAAGGAGATCTACCCTTCGAGGACCGGCTGGATTTATGTTTAGTTACCTGAGATCCATGTGAGGAAGAAGCAGCCCTGGAAGACATCGATGCCACCGAAGCCGCATCAGAGGGTAACAGGGTACTGAGCTTGGCAGCTCGGTTCTTTCGACCTCTCTTAGACATCATGGAACAGGACACACAATCTGTTATGGAAAGGTCAGGGCCTAAACATTTTAGACACCAGTCATGGGTGTCGGTGACGGAGATAGTACCGCCACATTTTTGTGCACTTTTTAAATCCTGAGGCAGGCTTTTCCATAGTTAAAGGAAAAAGGTTCTGTGCCTAAGGCCCAAAACTGAAGTGCACCTGAAGAAAAATAAATGGAAAAAAGGTGTTTGTTTGTTTTTTTAAAAGAAAAGAACAACGACCGGCGGTACCGGTACAGCGTCGAAGAAGGCAGACGCGACAGAAAAGAAATAAGAAAAAATAAGGAAATTCTTCTGCGGTGACAGGAACACGACCTGCTGGCTCCGTGGAAAAGAACAACTGAGGAGAGACAGCACGCAGGCGCTGTGGGATGCTCCCAAAAGCTTTCTGATTGGGCGCTGGGGAGCGTTCCCGCGCAGGCTCCGTCAGTTCCGACGTACCCATATGTGAAGACTCATTCCTGCTTGTTCCTGGAGATAAGTTATTATAGAGTTCCACCTCACAAGTCCGCCAAGCTATCCAGCAAAATTTCCTGTTAATGCTTAAAGGTTTCTTAATTGAGTACGATGTCACACATACTAACATATCGTGGGGCTTATTTCCTCTGGGTACTCCCAGACTCCAGTGTGCCCGGTCTACTTTATTTTAATTTATTTATTTTACAATTCTTATATACCGCACTATTTGCAATCAGCGCGGTTTACATGTAACAAAAAACATCCGACAAAATGCATATGTCTGGTCATTACATTGAACAGGGAATGGGATTTGGAGAACAAGTATCAACTATATAAAGGAACTTGGAGAACAAAGGTGAACTAATATACATAAGAAGTTCAATGGAAAAGGCTCCTGTTTGGTGTTTTACATTTTTGGGGACGAACTATATGAGAGTGGCTGGGGTTCAGGGCTGTAAGTGAGGTATTTGATAAAGAGGAAATGTTTCAGGGCTTTCCTGAACTGGCTCAGGTTGGGGATTGCTCTGATGTGTGGTGGTAGGGTGTTCCATAGACTTGGGGCGCAAATACTGAAGGCTCGGTTGGATGTTGTTTTGGTGCAGTTTGTTGTTTCCTTCGGTATAGATAACATATTGGTCTCTGCAGTTCTTCTTAGTCTGCAGGGGGCAGGCGATTGTATGACATCAGAGAGAGAGGGGGATGATAGCCCCTTGCTAGCTTTGAACGTCATCAGCAAGGTCTTAAAACTGATCCTGGCTTGAATGGGGAGCCAATGCAGCTGTTTTCAGGAGAGGTGTGATGTGTTCTCTCCTTGAGGCTCCGAATAGTATCTGTGCTGCACTGTTTCATGGCCAGTTGCAAGGGGTTTAAGGTTGCCTCGGGGAAGTCCTTGAAGGATGGCATTTTGCAAAATCGAAAATGAGGAATGATGAGGGCTTGGTAAATGGTGCGGAAATCATCTGGTTCGAGTAACGGGCGTAAGTGGTCTTAGGGATCGAATTTTAAAGTAGACCGCTCTGACAGTGTGTCGCTATGTGTTGCTTCATGTCAAGATGTTGGTCCAACGTCACCCCAAGGTAACGTATAGTTTGATTTCACTTGTAGCTCGGCATTGTGTACCTTCAAACAACTGGGTGGTGTGAATTAGGGTTTCTCGAGATGAAAAGCACCTCAGTTTTCTTGTGTTGAATTCTTAAATTTTGTGATAGCAGCCAATCGGATATGGTGTTGAAGCATGCAATCAGAGGGGTAAGGTTTGGGCAGTCAAGTGAAATCGGCATGTACAACAGTATGTCGTCGGCGTATAGCATACCCCTCACCATGAACGATCTGATGATGTTGCAGATGGGTTGAATGTATATGTTGAACATCAAGGATGATAGGGAGGATCCTTGAGGCACTCCTTGAGTTTGAGGAAATGGTTCGGATGTAGCCCCGTCTGATCGAACATGTTGCCATCTTCCTGACAGGTAAGATCTGCACACTCTAGTGCTGATCCGCTGATGCCTTTTTCTCTTAGCTGGTATATGAGAATCTCATGGCAAACAGAGTCGAAAGTCGCTGCTATATCTAAAAAGATGAGCGCAAAGCCATGTCGTATGTTTGTCAATGCCTGAGATTACAGTGTTGAAGAGAGTTGTGAGTAATGTTTCAACTCCATGTGACTCTCTAAATCCATGTTGAGATGAATCCAGTGGGGCATTGGTGTCGATATGATCTTGGAGTTGCCTGTAGACTGTTTTTTCAATGATTTTTGCAAGCATCGGGATGCTGGATATTGGCCTGTACGACTCCACCTTTTGGGGATCTAGCTTGGCGTTCTTTAATAGAGGTCTAACGGAGGTCTGCTTGAGAGTAGAGGGGAATGACCCAGTGCTAAAGGATAGCTTTATCATGTTGGCTATGATTGGGGCGAAGTCACTGCGCAACTCTTTTATCCAATATGCTGGGCACGGATCTGTGTGTGTAGTGGTGGTGTTTAGAGCTGAAATGGTGTCTTCGATAATTTTCTTTGAAGGGTGGAAAAGGAAGTTAGAGAGGTTAGGTACTCTTGTTCGCTGAGGGGGCCGGGTATTACTATCCTGTCAGTCTTGCACATTTTTGGATTGCATGAAGACGGCATAGTCCTGCGGGTTGATGCTGGCCAGTTGCTCGGGGGTAGGTTCTTTGGTAAGAGATTTGACTAAGTTGAACAGGTCATGTGGCTTATTCAATGACCGTTTCAAGGTGTCTGTGTGGTGTTGCTTCATCTTGTCTGTAATGGCTTTGCGATGTGTGTGCAGGTGTTGGTTGTATGCTGCTTGGTCACTACTGGTGCGTGATTTCCTCCAGCGTTTTTCAAGCCTTCGTAGAAGGGTTAGGGAAGCCTTAAGGTCGGGTGTGAACCATGGTGTAGAAGGTCTTTTCTTTGGGGCCTTGTTAGTTGAGGAGCGAATTGCGATTGTGCTGACTGTTGTTCCAGGAGGTGATCAACTCCTCTAGGTCTAGGGAAGACTTCTCAAGGAGCTTGTCTGTTTCAGCGAGATCAGTTCTCTGTTAAAAGGGAGGAAGCTTCTGGTCGTTGGTTTAGAGGTCTTGCTTTCATCCTGTTGGGGTCTTTGTGGCCGCGGGGTAGGCATCTGAAAGGTGATGAGTTTATGGTCTGACCATGGTACTGATGTCAATGATAGCATGATATTTTGTGGTTGGTTCAGAACTGCTTGAGGGGCAAAAATGAGGTCCAGCGTGTTACCTTTTGCGTGAGTCGGTTTCTGCACCAGTTGGGTATACCCCAGAATATCTAGAGCTTCTATGAATGTGGATGCTTGATTGTCCTGTAAGGATGGGAGATTAAAGTCCCCTAAGATCCAATTAGGTTTGTATGGACTCTGCGTGTTGGATGCTATATTTATGATGGTGGACAGGTTATCTGGATCCGCAGTTGGAGCTCTGTAGAGTAAGTTTATAGAACATGTGTTATTGGAGATTGATACGGTTTCCAGGTTGTTAATGCAGTTGGACTCGACCATTTTGAACTGGAGCTCAGTTCTGGTGATTATAACAACTCCTCCCCCTCTCTTGTTCTGCCTATGGCTGGTGAAGGCAACAAAGTTGGATGGAAGTAGTTGATTGAGAATGGTGTTGTCTTCCGTGGAGAGCCAGGTCTCAGTGACCATGATGATGTCCTAATTTATGGGATGTTATCGTTTCAGTGATTGCCGGCCACTTTTTTGCGAAGTGATCGAGCGTTAATGAGTGCGCATTTTAGGGCACAAGGGAAAGGGTTTTTAACCTTGCTTGGCCTTTGGGAAGTACTGTAATGTGGGATGTGCAGTACGGTGGTTACGATGAGAATAGTGAGACTCATGGGAATTGCGGTAGAAAGTCACCAGACCATTTCCTTCCACCAGTTTGAGACTATGGGGATGTGATTATGTGATGTAAGAAGGGCTAGTGAGCTGGGTGGCCAGAATACGAGGAGCAGGAAAAGCTCAATAGGGATGTGAATGTATGCTCCATTCTAAAGTCTTTTGGGCTATTGGGTGAGAAAGGAGTTTAAGTTAGAGGAGGGGCTTGGTGTGGTGCTTTAGTAGAATGGTCCTAATCAAGCTGATAAATGTTTCAGTTGCTTTGTCATAGGTGTGAAGGTTCTCTATCTAGGTTGTGGGTTTTGGCAAAGTACACATGTAACAAGTACAGGTACAATGTAACAACAATGGTTAAAGATATTTGATAACACTCTTATTTGGGCTGTTTAAATACAGTGCAGATCTATTTATTACACTGTTGCGTATAAACACTATGTGATCATCAATGTTGCAGTGATGGAGAAATCTGCTTTGAATAAGTTATAAATGTTTTATAACATACTAAACCACATAGAATACTGGTATTGGGAGCGGTATGCTATTTAAATATAATATGTGAGTATCCAGTAAAGAAACCTGCTGTGACATACTTCAGACTACTCGGCTATGGTAAACGTTACATTGTTGATACATATTTACTTTGTGTGCTACAGCAGATAATAAACATCATTGATACAGTGTAAAGTACCTGAGCTGATGTTTCCTGAGCGCATCAACAAAATTATGGATTGTAAAAGGGAGACACAGAGTCCCAATATTAGCGTTCGTAGGGACCACATGGCGAATAAGTCTCTTTTAGTGAGCTGGTCTTGTCGACATCTGCCGAGTAGCGATGTTTGTGGCTCTGGTGCTGCAATTGCTAATTATTCGGTAGGTTGCAGATTGTTTCTCGCCTGACGTGCCCCGCCTAAGGGCCACGCCAAAGGGCCCTCCTTGCGAGGCCCTCAGCGCGGGCCCGCAAGGCGCAGGTGCGCCTGCCGGCGGTACCTTTTATTGGAGCCGCTGTGTCCTCCCACAACCCCGATTGGGTTGGAGTGCAGGAGCGGGAAACCGAAGACTGCCCTGTGCTCTACCCTGACCGGGGAGCCTTTAAAGATGGCTGCTGCCTGTTTTTTAGGGCTCTCTCCTGCCGGCGGTACCTTTTATTGGAGCCGCTGTGTCCTCCCACAACCCCGATTGGGTTGGAGTCGCAGGAGCGGGAAACCGAAGACTGCCCTGTGCTCTACCCCGACCGGGGAGCCTTTAAAGATGGCGGCTGCTGTTTTTAGGGCTCTCTCCTGCCGGCGGTACTTTTATTGGAGCCGCTGTGGTCCTCCCACAACCCCTCCCACAACCAGGTATGGGTCTGCTCCTGCCTCATCTCCACCTAGATGTAATATATGGCTGAAAAGTCCTTGTACCACGATTTAACAGTCCTTAAACTCCTCTCCTTCCTGAATACCTCTCACCCTCAGGTTGCCTCGTTGAGCCCTGTCTTCCAAGTCTTCTATTTTCTCTTATATCTGTTCTTGCTGCTGTCTTAGGTATTCCCAGCTGCTGTTCAGATCTGCCAGCTCCATGGTTTGCTGCTCCACATGGTCCTCCACTTCGAACAAACGGCTCACCAGCTCACTCATATTGTGTTGCAGGGACTCTAAAGCTGACCGAAGGTCTACCCAGAGGGATTTGATGTCCTCTTTAAGCTCGTGTTCAAAATCTTGCAGCCAGTGTTTAAGTTCGTCATTCGGCCCGAAGCCTCCATGCTGTGAGCTCTCCTCCCCAGACTCTCCCGACTTTGCCTACCTCACTGGGCTCCGCCCGATGGTCTGTCTCATGCCAGGGGCAGCCGGATTTAAACGCTGCTAATTTTTTCCACATGGACATTAATGCTACTTGCGCCTGTTCCTTTGGAGGTTGGGGTATTTTTTCTGGGGTTCTTGCTGCTATCGGGGGAGGGGGGCGGTTTCGAAGCTCTAACAAGCTGCCGCCATTCAGTTAGCAGACGTCACTGGAAGTTAGAGTCTGAAATTTGGAACACTATTTGACCGATGAAACCAGGGCCTGAAAGTGGTTCAAAGGGCTCACCTGATAAACAGCTGAGAACCCGGCGAACTCCTTCGCCAGGTCTCTCAGGTACATGGCCATGTACAATAGGCTGTGAGCATAGAGTCCTGGAAACACTTCCTACCAAATGCATCCATGGTACGGGCCTCCCTGCCAGGGGGCACCGAGGAGTGTGTTGCCTGACTTTTGATTCAACGTATAGCTGACTCCGCCACCATGGAATTGTGTGGAAGTTGTGCTTTTTGGAACCCTGGGTTCTTGCCGACTCGATACTGTGAATCAAGTTGACGGTTCACAATCGGCACCAACACTGGGGTCTCCCACATCCTGAACAGCAGATGCTCCAGGATGGGGGAGGGGGATGCAGGCACCATCAATGCCGCCCGAGGAGAGCCTCATACTGGAGGATCTCAAGGTCCTCAGCACGCAGCCTTGAGACATCTCCCTCCCGAATTCAAGGAAGGCCAGGTTCCTCGGGGGGGGGGATCTTCACCGATGATGCGGTGGAGAGAGGTCGGAGAGGATGTCCCGATGGAGCATGGTGTCGGGGGACTCATTGATTTCCCATTCTGACTCCAAGCTGGAGCAGTCAGCGAGTGCACCTCAGTCCCACAGACTGACTCTGTGCTAACGACTCCCAATGTAAGCTGGTCAATGGTCTCCACACCAACCGTGTGAGGTGCTCCAGAATGAATGGAGCATCCTCTGGGGAAGTCCTCAGCAAGGAGGTCTCCATGTTGGGCGCTGACGACTTGGAGGGGCCGGGAGTCGGGCCCCGCTGTGCCTTGAACGCCAAGAAGTCTTCATCAGGAAGGATCGGCGGTCCTTCCGAGAGAACTTGGTTCTGGTCATCAGCTCGGTTCTCCAATTCAGCAGCCTTGTCCATCATAAGAACATAAGATATGCCATACTGGGTCAGACCAAGGTCCATCAAGCCCAGCATTCTGTTTCCAACAGTGGCCAATCTAGGTCATACGTACCTAGCAGTTTCCCCAAGGGACACAGGTTCCACAATGCTTGTACTGGTTCAAGCATTGATATCCGGGGTCCCTTCTTAATCATGGTTTATGGACCTTTCCTCCAGGAACTTGTCCAAACCTTTTTTAAACCCAGCTACACTAACAGCCCTTTACTACATCCTCCGGTAACAAATTCCAGAGTTTGATTACACGTTGAGTGAAAAAATATTTTCTTTTATTAGTCTTAAATAGTTTACCCTGTAGCTTCATTGCATGTCCCCTAGTCTTTCCATATTCTGATAAGGTAAACAATCGATCTACGTTTACCCGTTCCACTCCGTTCATTAATTTATAGACTTCTATCATAGCTCCCCTCAGCCGTCTCTTCTCCAGGCTAAAGAGCCCCAACCTTTTTAGCCTTTCTTCCTAGGAGTATCCTTCCATCCCCTTTACCAATTTGGTGGCTCTTCTCTGAACCTTTTCTAAAATCGCTATATCCTTTTTAAGATACGGCGACCAGAATTGCACACAATATTCAAGGTGCGGTCTCACCATGGAACGATATAGAGGCATTATAATATCTTTTGTTTTATTTTCCATTCCTTTCCTTATCATACCTAGCATTCTATTTTCTCTCTTGGCCGCCGCGGCACACTGGGCCGAGGGTTTTAACAAGGTATCCACAATGACGCCTAAATCTTTTTTAGCGGGGTGGCTATGGTTCCTAATGTGGAACCTTGCATCGTGTAACCATAGTTTGGGTTGTTCTTCCCTAGGTGCATAACCTTGCACTTGTCCACATTAAATTTCATCTGCCATTTTGATGCCCAGTCTTCCAATTTATCAAGATCCTCTTGCAATTTTTCACAATCCTCTTGGGTTTTAACAACTTTAAATAGTTTTGTGTCATCTGCAAATTTAATAACCTCACTCGTTATTCCATTTTCCAGGTCATTTATGAATGTCAAAAAGCAGCGGACCCAGCACAGATCCCTGGGGTACACCACTAGTCACCTTTCTCCATTGGGAAAATTGGCCATTTAGCCCTACCCTCGGCTTTCTATCTTTTAACCAGTTCCTGATCCACAATAGTACACTGCCTCCTATCCCATGACTCTTTAGTTTTGCCAAAAGTCTCTCATGAGGGACCTTGTCAAAGGCTTTCTGAAAGTCCAGATACACAATATCAACCGACTCACCTTTGTCCACCTGTTTATTCACTCCTTCAAAAAAACATAACAGATTAGTAAGACAAGATCTTCCTTGTCTAAAGCCATGTTGGCTGTCTCCCATTAGGTTGTGACTATCTACATGCCGAGTCAAATTTTATTCTTTATGATGGTTTCTACCATTTTTCCCGGTACTGACTTCAGGCTCCACCGGTCTAGTTTCCCCGGATCACCCCTGGAACCCTTTTTAAAAATTGGTGTTACATTGGCGATCCTCCAGTCTTCAGGTATTAGAGATGATTTTAATGATAGTTTCACAGATTACTGATAGCAGGTCTGCAATCTCATATTTCAGTTCTTTTCAACACCCTTGGATGTATACCATCCGGCCCAGGTGATTTGCTACTCTTCAGTTTATCTAATAGTTGTAAGACATCGTCCTGATGTATCGATATTTCCTTCAATTCTTCCGCACCTTTAAATACCACTTCAGTCATGGGTAACATCCCTAAATCTTCCTCAGTAAAGACCGAAGCAAAGAATTCATTCAGTCTCTCCTGCTATTGCCTTGTCGCCTCTTAGTGCTCCTTTAACCCCTTAATCATCTAATGGACCAACTGAACTCTCTTCACAGGTTTTTGCTACGAATGTACTTGAAAAGGTCTTTATGTTTCGCGTTTTTGCTTTCCGCAGCAAGCTTCTTCTCAAATTCTCTCTTTGCCTGCCTTATCAATGCCTTGCATTTGACTTGCCAGTTGCTTGTGCCTGTTTCCAGGTTTCGTCGTTTGGCTCTTTTTTCCATTTCCTGAAAGATGCTTTTTTTGGCAACAGCCTCTCTGACCTCACCTTTAAACCATGCTGGCAGTTTTTTGGACTTCCTTCCACTTTTCTAAAAGCGTGGAATACAGCTGGTCTGGGCTTCCAAGATAGTATTTTTCAACAACACCCAAGCTTGATGTACGTCTTTAACCTTTCGCAACTGCTCCTTTTAGTTTTTTCTTAACTGTTTTTCCCTCATTTTATAATCATAGTCTCCCTTTCGAAAGTTAAAAGGTAGTACTGTGGATTTCCTTACTATCCCTCCTCCACTAATTAAATCAAAGGCGATCATGCTATGATCCACTATTGCACACGTAGCCCAACACCCTTATCTCTTGCACTAGGATCTGGTGTTCCACTAAGGGACTAGATCTAATATGGCTTTCCCCTCTGGTCCGGTTCATGAACCAGCTGCTCCAAGAAGAAGGTCATTTATTTTCATCTAGGAACTTTAATCTCCCTAAGGCATGTCCCTGACGGTGACACTGACCCAGTCGTACCGGGGTAATTGAAATCACCCATTTATTAATTACTGCGTCTCTAACCTTTGTTTAGCTTCCTTGAATTTTCTTTGAGGCATTTCAATCATCCATTTTGGTCATTCTGGCCAGGTGCTGCTCGATAGTACCAACCCCACTCTGCCATTGCCTTCCCCCTTTTATATGGAATTTCAATCCATAATAGATTCTACAGCAAGATTTTGTTTCCCCCCCCCCTGCAAAAAACTTTAATCCTTTCTGAGTCA